>JAQZBX010003792.1:0-49176 GCA_029593785.1 Cabassous unicinctus
TGGGCAGGGAGGCTATAGAGGCCAGGAAAGCTTCTCCTATTTAATTTTCTTATGTGCACTTCCTTGGTCTGCCAGGAGATGGCGCTCATTGGCAGCTCTCAATTCAATGCCTGGTCGGACTGTATTTGTTGTGACACAGACCAGATCAATGTGATAGAGCTTCCTGTCTGGGGGCTAAGAGTCTTGTAATTTTAACTTTTGGAGACAGTTCTCCAGCCTTCTCTGGCAGCCCCCTCCCTTTTCCTAGCTGGGAAATATTTCCTCTCCCCTCTGAATCCTCTACAATCAGTCCCTGTTAGTAGAGGAGGAGATTGGAAGATTTGAATATCTTTAACCCCTTGCAGGCTCCAAGGCAAACAATGGCACAGCCCCACCCAGCCTGGACTGGCTATTGGGACAGGGCAGACCAAACCTGGGAGTCAAAAGCAGGGTCAGCCCCAGGCTCTGTCTCCCCTCTCCAGTGGAGTCCTCAACAATTAGTCCAGGCTATAAGAGAGGGAGATTGCGAGGGTCGGATTTCTCCAGTCCTTCCTAGGCTCCCAGGACAAACTGCCGTGTGGAGGGGTCTGTGGGGCTCCGCAGCCCAAATTTGCACGTCAGAACCTGAGTCAGCCTTAGGCTGTGTTCCTCTCTCTCCCCTTTCTGGGAGTGGTAGATCCCTGGAGCCCCCTTTGTCTGTAGTTGCAGGCCCAGAGGCCCGAGAATTCTAAAGAGTGTGGGGGAGGGTGCCGGCAGCAGCCGCCGCTGCTGATTAAAAACTCACGGTTCTGGTTCTGTCGTTGGGATTTCTCTCTTTTGTCCCTCTCTCCTCTCGGTGGTGTACAGTCTTCCCCTGCTGTCCTAAACCCTAGAAGATCTATTTTGGGTCTGTTTCAGCCTGTTCTCTAGCTATTTTTCTGGAGAAGAGATTCCTGTGTGTTACTAGTCAGCCATCTTCCCGGAAGTCCCTGACCTCTTTTTAAAAAAACAATAAAGTTTATTATTAGAACAGTTTTAGGTTTACATACACATTGCAAAGGAAATACAGAGTTCCCATATACTGCCCCCACCCCTACACATGTAGTTCCCTTGTTATTAACATCTTGCATTAGTGTGTGTTTTAGTTTATCAGGGCTACTATGAAAACTACCACACGCTGGTTGGCTTAAACAGGAAGAATTCATTGTCTCACAGTTTTGAAGGCTGAAAGTCCAACATCAAGGTATCTGCAGACCACGCTTTCTCCTGGAGTCCGTAGCATTCTGATGGTGGCTTGCTGGCAATCCTTGGCGTCTTTTGCTTCACATCTCTGCCCTTATCACGTGGTGATCTGTCTCATCCTCTGACTCCTCCTAACTGGTGGCGTCCGAACTTCCTCTGTTTATAAAAATTGGCTTAAGACTTACCCTGATTCAATTTGGCCTCATCTGGAGAGAGATCCTATCCACAAATGAGTCTGCACCCAGGGAACTGAGGTTTAAGACTTGAGCATGTTCAGTCTACCATGGTGTGGTACATTTGTTAGAGTTGATGAACCAATATCATTGGACTCTAAGTATCCAGTTTATCATCGTGACTTTTTCTAGCCTTCTTGTATTGAGTTTTGAATACTGTGTCTTGGTTGTTGCCAAAGCATGGTCTGCAAACTGCTGGTAGACAGGGTGGGCACCAAACTCCTCTTGGGAGTTCACAGGATCAAATTATTTTAATAAAAATGCTAAGATGCTATTTGCCTTTTTCACCATGCTGACATTTGCACTAATGGTGCAAAAGCAATGGTGGGTAAAACTGCTGGTGCCTCAGCCCAGATAAAGGCAGTGGTACCAAACTGTGCTAGTAGTCACTGCATTCCTTACCACCATGCACTCACAGAATGTCTTTGATGAAGCAGTAGCAATTATTAATTTTATTAAAGCTCAACCCTAAGTATACCTCTTTAATATTCTATCGAGGAAGTGAGAAGTACTCACAAAAGCACTGCTGTTGCACACAATGGGTGTCTTAAGATAAAAACACTGGTGTGATTTTTTTGCATCGCCAAGCTGAAATTGCCTTTTCATGAAGGACCATTTTTACTTGAAGATGACTGATAGATACACTGTGGTTATTCAAAGTTGGGTATTTGGTAGGTATTTTCTTAAAAATGAACAGAGTGAATCTGTCCCTCTAAGGGAAACAACTGATAATTTTTGTTTCCAATGATAAAATTCAGGCTTTCAAGGAAAACTTAAAATTTTGGAAAACTTGTATATATCACCATGAACTGGACAGCATCTTAACATTTAACACTGAGAGTTTTCTGATAAGTTTGGTGGTGACATTAACAAGTGTAATTTTCCAACATTGTATAATGGAATGTATGAGTTACAATGCATGAGCTACAAAATCATGCAAGAATTAAAGATCTATCTGAAATGCAAGGGAGATCAATGCATTTCAATATAGCAGAGTAGTAAACAGTTGTAAAGTTCATTGATAGGGTTTTAGTTTGCCCCTTGCAACTTGCATTTAATAAACTACCACTTCATGAGGTTTGGTATAGTATCAAAGAAAAATAGTTTCAATTACCTGAAAAGGCTATTAAAATGCTCCCTTTTCCAGCTACATATCTGGTGAGGCTGTATTTTCTCTGTATACTTCAACTAAAACAGCCTATTTCCATAAGGAAAAGGGTCAGGAAGCTCTCCAAGGGTGAGAAAACCAGACCAATATGTTCATTTAGTCCATCCTCACATTTAATATATATTGACAAACAAAGTCATTTCAATTTAGCAGTGATCTGGATCAAATGTTAACATTATCAAAAGTGAATGGTCCCCACCGCCCACATTCCCAGGGATTCCCTGATCTGTCCTTCTCTCAGGCATCCTATCTGGTCTAGAAAACAGAATTTGGGAGTGAACTTCATTTGAATTGGGGTATGGTTCAGCCTTGACATTCAAAAGAATAAGGACTCTTAGTTGACCTTTCTGTAGTCCTGTCTACATGGTGATGTGGTCACAACAGAGCATTTATTTTCAATGTAATAAGATTAGTTCTATTGCTCTAAAACTGTTTGGCAGGTATTGGATATGTAAAGACCCATGAGTTGAGAATGAAGTCTTATACTGCATGTTTGAAAATGATGCCTCTATATATTGGTAGGCTAAATATCCTTTCATTCCACAAACATTCATTCAGCACCTCCTATGTGCCAGAAAGTACTCTGAAGCATACACTGATGAAGAAGACATAGTCCCTGACTCCAGGAATCCTCCTCAAGTGTGAAGGCAGACTAAAATTGCCTGTACCTTATTCAGTCCATTTTTCTTGTGTAAGTGTAAACCCCACATGGCGGAACAGAGTTTAAAAATTTGAAAGTATTGAAAAGAGCTTTTCTGCTGAATGTAAGCCACAGATTTTGTATATTGAAGGCACTGTTCTAGCTGCTGGAGAGTCAATAATGAGCCTGCCTTTTTGTCCCTTGGCCTATGTTCTATGGGAAGAAGTAAAAAATTAAGAAAAAGAAAAATCGATATTTCTCTTAAAAATCAAATCAGGAAAACAAAAATAAATAAGAAAATAGAATATCTGAATAACAATTAACTTGATCTAATATACACCAATGAGAGAATACACTTTCTTTTCAAGATACATAGAGAATTGACAAAAATTGACCATCTATTAAGCAACAAAGAAACAAAAAATTCCCCAAAGTTGAAGTCATACTTGTCATTATTTGTCCACATGCAATGTTACTATTAGAGATAATGTTAGAAATAAAAAGCAAAAGAATGGCTTTTTAAAGAATCTCAATAAAAGAATCCAAACTATAGCTATAAACTATTTAGAAATAAACACCAGCTAGTGGATTATATATCAAGCCTAGGGGATGCAGCCAAAACTGTACTTAGGAAAGTTTATAGACAAATGCATCGATTAGTAGATAAAAGTTAGAAAATAAATACAGCATTCAACTCAAGAAGCTGGAAAAAAGCAAGCAAAGTAAATTAAAGAGAGTAGAAAAAAGCAAATTTGCCATATAAATTAGACTAGCATAAGAAAAATGGTAAATAATAAACAAAACAAATTTTTTTTCTTTGAGATAACTTGTAAAATATATAAAATCATTTGGTAAGTTTCATAAAGAAATAAAAGGTTAGAAGACAGAAATAACATTAGAAATCAGAAAATATCATGCAAACTCCAAATATGTAGATTTCCATGTTTGAGAGAATTCAATGTGCAATATTATGCCAATAAAATGAAACTCTTACAAACTGAATAGTTTTCATAGATGATATATACTAAGAATGAATGAAGAAGAGAGAGAGAAAATGTGTAAATAGACCAATAAAAATAGAAGAAAATGTAATTGTAATTAAAGAATCAAAGCATCAACTAGGCACCAGAAAAGGACAGTTTAACAGGTAAGGCCTAAGAATCCTTCAAGGAAAAGGAAATCCCTATCTTAAAGAAATTGTTACAGGGAAAGTTCACCTTAATCTATAAAGATATAAAGCATAGCTTTGGAGTCAAAATTAGATAAGCATCACTCCTAAAATAAAGCAGCATCGCAACTTACAAGTGAACATAGATACGTGCGTGGATACATAGACAATTTAATTTTAAAAATGCCGTATTAAATTCAGCAATGTGTCAAAAGAATAATACATCATAACCAATTACGATTTATCCTAGAAATGCAAATATGAATCACCATTAAGAACTCCATCAAGGTAATTAATCACAATCAATAAATACTTTATTTTTTAAAATATTTGTGTATTTATTCATTAAACACTTAAAAAATGTCTACAATGAAAGAGCAGGAAGGACACTCTTCTAGATATTGGGATAAAAGTATGAACAAGACAGGATAGATCTCTTGGAGCTTGCATGAGATTAAAGTTTAAAAATCCACTTAATAATCTTGATAGATGCCCCAAAAATACAACCCAAACATGTGATACAATTCAATATTTATTCCTTTAGAAAAGCTTTTAGTAAGAAGAAAACTTCCTCAGTGCAAACCCAGGCATGGCTGCAGCAAATATTACCCTCAACTGGGGAATATTAAGAACATTTCCTTTAAAAGACAGAGGAGAAAAGAATGTTGGTTCTATTCTTACTCTTTCAAATTGTGCTTGATGTCTGGCCCATACAAGAATAAGAAATAAGAAGTATACGTATGGGAAAGGAATATAGAGGCTCTATTTATAGATGAAATGATTTTCTAAAATAACAGCTCAAAGGAAATTAATTGGGAAATTATTAGATCTAATAGAGTTTTGTATTTTGGTCAAATATGAGATCCAAAATACAAAATTTCAAAGCTTTTCTCTAGTCCAGGAGTAACCACTTAGAAAATGAAATTAGAATGAGCCCATTCACAATAGCAAAAAGGCCTTTAAAAGGCCAAGGGAAAAAACAAAGAACCAATGTCAAAGACCTATATTAAGAAAGTTGTGATGTTTTATTGAAGAATCCAAAAAAAGTCTAGAAGAAGTGTAAAGGATACTTTGTTCTTGAATGAGTGGATTCAGTGTGTGCTTGTGCCTGTTTCTGGAGCCTGTATTCTGTATTGTATAGACCTGCACCAATATCATGCCTTTTTTTAAAAAAAAATTTATTTCCCCCTCCTACCACCCTGGAAATGTCTCCCTCGTCTGTCTGCTCATCTTCTTTAGGAGGCACCGGGAACCGAACCCAGGACCTCCCATGTGGGAGGCAAGTGCCCAATGGCTTGAGCCATATCTGCTTCCCAATATCATGCCTTTCTGATTGCTATAACTACAGTATATTTTGATGTCTGATAGGGCAGTTAAGATGAATGTTAGAGCTACATGTATCAGCATGGATAATTTCAAAAACAAAATTGGGCAAAAAAAAAAATGGAAGGTGCAAAAGCTATGGAGATGACTAGAGATGCATTTGAAATATGGAGTCAATATTTGTATCATACATATATTCCAGGTTTATGCATGCTGTTGAGGAGCAGTTTAGTTGCATTCAAACTATGTTGCCCTTTTTAACCTCCTGTTATGTCACCAACCATTCCTACTTGGTGGCCATGTACTTGGAAAAAGGCCACATGATCTTTCTGGCTCCACTCAATGTCTAAGAAACTACCCTACTTTCTTTGCTTGCATCCCACAAACTCTTTCCCTCATCCTATTTACTGCAGCAAATCCCTCCTTAGTTGATGAGATTGTGTTTATCTATCTCCCTTTAAGCCCTACTACTATTGTGAATGGTCTGTCATTAAATCCTTTCTCTTCCTCTATTCTCTAAATAAAGAGGGGGCTAAGTTACATCCAAAGTTCACCCTACAGACTATTTCCTCAGTACTTTGCAGAAAACACCAAACAAAAATACCATTTTAAAAGAGGTGTACTTTTTTTTTTCTTTTAGAATGTAAGCTCCTCAAGAGCAGGGACAATGTTTTCTGTATATTCTATTGTGCCTAGTACACTATATGCTCAAATATTGATGATGGGAGGCAGTGAGTCTTAATGATAAGGATGAGAAACTGAAATCCCAAATACTGTTTTGTTCATGTTCTATTATGACCTCAGATAAATTGGGAAATATTGGCCTTTTTGGAAATTTGTCCCAAGAATTACATTCAAATAAAAGTGCAATGAAGAAAAAAAAAAAAAGTTGCCTCTTGGGTATGTTCAAATCCAGGAAAATAAGGAATAAATATTTGAGTGTGCTACATTGAAATTTTTATTAAAATTTTGAATAAAATTGTTTTTCACTATCCCTTTATTCTTCCTTCTATAAATAATTTTTAAATAATCTACAGTATAAAATATACAAAAATTTAAAAGAAGTCCATTGATTCCAGATGTTAAATTGTGAAGGCTAATTTCCTATTTTACTGCTGGCATCACTGTTAGACTTGGGAGTCATATTAGAGTCTTCCTTCTCTTTCCCTTTTTTCATTGAAATCCAATTGCTTCTACTTTTTAAACATCTTTAGGTTCTATCCTATTTTCTCCATTCCCACAGATACAGCTTTACTTGAGATTTTCTCATGATTTTTAAATTTGAACCATTGTGATAGCAGACTAAGTAAGTTCATGTCTCTGATCTCAATCTCCTTCAGCTCATTTTCTATACTGTCACCAAAGTAATCTTTCTAATGCCCCAAATTTGGCCACATCTTCACACTGACTAGCACCTCCATCAAGTCCCAATATACTTGTAAAATCAAGCTTTTAGCATGGCTTATAGGTTTCTTCACGTAAGACTCCATCTCCATCTCACCTCTTCAGTTTCATGTGTTGGCCCTCCCTTCTCAAAGTCCAGAGATATTAACCTTCCTGAACTACTGTTTCATGGCTCTTTGCCTTTAGGCAAGCAGCTACCTCTGCCCAAGTGCCATGGTCTTTCAAAATTTAACTTTCTTATTTCCTTCCAGAATCCTTTCCTTGCCCACCCAAGTAAAGTTCTAACCCCTGTACTTTCTCTACCCTGTACAAGCGGCTGTTGTTGCCTTTATCCCTCTGTTATAACTATGTTGATTTGAGTGTATCCTCTTCTTGTTCCAGCTTTCTTGCTAAACTCTATAATAAATTCTAGTAATGCATATAGTGACTCTGTTGGTTATTAAATGTTGAAAATCATATGTTCTGCAAATAAAGAGATTTTCTTCTTACCTTTAATCCTTCTATTTCTTTTTCTCTTATGACTTTTTTTTGATATTAAAGTAAATGTGTCTCAAGTATCTCTAAGAGTTGCTGTTGAGTTGCTCAACTATTTGCTAATAGTTTTTCAAAAATAAAATTATATGTATGCATTTTTTGATACACCATTGAATACAAGTCGCTAATTTTTAAATATTCAAATCTATTCTAATAAATGAAATTGTTCTCTTTTTCAAGTGCTCTTATTTTATTAAAAGTCTACAGCTCTATAAAATGAGCGGGGAAGCCATCACTCTGTGTAGTTTCTAGAGAAACGTATCTGTTTCTTAAAAATTTGGTATGATGTTTAAGCTAATGTGTCAACTCAATTAATGTGTTAATTGTGCCCAGTTGTTTGGTCAAGCAAGAATTGGGCTAATTGTAACACAAGGGCAGTTATGGGCTTTAGTCATCAGTGAGTTTACTGCATAGATGGCTGATTACAGCTACAATCAACCAGGGAGATTGCCATCAGCAATGAGTGATGTTTTACCCAATCTGTTGAATGCCTTAAAAGGGGAAGTGATTTCAGCATTCAGAGAGAATTTCCCAGCTCGTTTTTGGACAGCCAACATCTCTTGGAAACTCATCAAGGACCTTCATTGGACTTTCATGGGAGCCCCTGGTTTGCAGTCCACCTGTGGAACCTGGACTTGTGCATCCCCACGGTCATGTGAGAGACTCTTATAAAATCTCCTACTATTGACAGCTATCTCCTGTTGTTCCCTGGAGATCCCTAACTAATACAGCTTGGTACCAGGAGTGGCTCTTGAAGAACAGAATCTTAAACATGGGATGTCTGAGGAGGTTCTGGGACATTTGCACTTGACTTTCTACTCTAATTGGACTCAAGGGGACTGATGACTCCCTTTCCAGTTATGAAGAGGCCACTAACAGTCCATGGCGTGAATTGGCAATGGAGATATGCAAAATATCTTCACTGGATCCCCCTACTTCCTTGCTTATAAGAGACAAGGATCTGGGTGAGAGTGTTTTCAACACCTTAACAGTTTTGTGGAGTCAAAAGGTATAATGATGTTGGCTGGCTCCTCCTAGATACTCTGGATACAGCTACAAAAGAAAGAGATGAGCTAAAGCCTTCAAAGTTGCATCTTAAATGCATTAATGATGTGAAAGTTTCTGTGTGCTCTGAAAGAAAATCTTGTCTCCTGCAGCCACAGCTTGAGATATCTGAGAACCAAACCAAGACTCTCATTGTAGGAGCAGCAGAGTTACAAAGGAAACTAAAATCTCAGCCCGGCAGGGTATCTGCAGTTAAAGTGAAGGCATTGATTGGAAAAGAGTGGAACCCAGAGGATTGGGATGGAGACATACGGGATGATGATTAATGTTGGTGGGGATGTTGGAATCTTAAATTCTGCTAAGACTTTAGCAGATAAACCTGTGATAGCTTGCCCAGTGGAGACCACACTTTGTCAAACTTCTATCACCCAGCCTCCAGCCTGCCCCAGGGAGTCTGGACCTCCTCCCAGCCACGAGGCAGGTACCAGCCAAACTCCAGCATGCACTGCCCTACCTCCATTCTGCCCTGAGACATCTGCCTTCCAACCCCTGCCTGAAGAGATTAAGCTTGTCTCACCAGAGGAAAATGCAAAAGAATACCCTTAGGTCAGTAGCTTGCAAGATATTTCTAATGCTTTTCCTTGCTCACCCCCACCACCCCTCTTCTCTTCAAGACCTATTACTAGACTAAAATCATAATAAGCCCCCAAAGGTGAAATACAAAATGTGCACTATACTCTAAAAGACCTGCATGAGTTTTCCAACTTATATAGACTGAAACATGGACAAAAGATGGCCTAGCACATTTAAGGTTGAGATGCCCAATTTGCCCTGGCATACAGTAGAAGAGAGAATTCAAAGGCTTAGAGAGATTGGAATGCTAGAATGGATTTACCATTTGAGACCTGGCCACCCACCCCAGGAATGTCCAGAAGGCACACCTTTAAACAGGACTGTGAGGAATAAATTTGTAAGACTAACTCCATCTTTCCTGAAGAGCTCTGTGGTTGCTTTTCTCTGTAGTCCAGTTATTACTGTAGGGAAGGCTGTAATGGAATTAAAATCCTTAAACATTATGGGGATGATCGGATCTCAGTCCGATAAAATTCAAGTATGGGCAGTTAATTGCCAAAGTCAAGGTGGATGTGGCTACCACAATGAAAGGCAGATTCAAAGCAACACTCAATTTAGTCTGAGTCGCACAGAGTTATGGCATTGGCTAATAGATCATGGGTCACCTAAAAGTGATCAGATGGACAGTCTACTAAATTTCTTCTGGATCTGTATAAGCAGAAGAGTTCTAGGTCGAGTGAACAAAATCCTAACTTGAATTACATATGCAGAGAATCACGGCCTCTTAATCAATTCCCAGACTTGAGACAGTTTACAGACCCAGACCCCCTTGAATGAGGAGAAGGCCAGGTTTGCTTGGAGAAGGACCCTGTTAAACTGCCAAAAATTTATACTGTTAATCTTCCTCCCACCTTTCCCCAAGACCTACGGCCTTTTACCAGAGAGTGCATTGGGGAAAAGTAAACGATCAGACATTTCAGGGACTATTAACCACTGGCTCAGAAGTGACATTAATTCCAGGAGACCCCAAATGTCACTGTGGTCCACCAGTCAGAGTAGGAGCTTATGGAGGTCAAGTGATTGATGGAATTTTAGTTCAGGGTCATCTCACAGTTGGTCCAGTGGGTCCATGGACCCATTCTGTGGTTGTTTCCCCAGTTCCAGAATGCATGATTGGAATATACATACTCAGTGACTGGCAGAATCTCCACATTGGATCCCTGACTTGTGGAGTGAGGGCTATTATGGTTAGAAAGGCCAAGTGGAAGCCACTAGAACTGCCCCAACACAATAGTAAATCAAAAGCAACACTGGATTCTTGGAGGGATTGCAGAGATTAGTGCCACCCTCAAGGATTTGAAGGATGCAGGGGTGGTGATTCCCACCACATCCCCATTCAACTCTGCTATTTGGCCTGTGCAGAAAACAGATGGATCTTGGAGGATGACAATAGATTATCATGAACTTAACCAGGTGGTGACTCCAATTGCAGCTGCTGTCCCAGATGTGGTATCATTGCTTGAGCAAATCAACACATCTCCTGGTAACTGGTATGCAGCTGTTGATCTGGCAAGTGGTTTATTCTCAATTGCCATTAGTAGGGACCACCAGAAACAGTTTGCTTTCAGCTGGCAAAGCCAGCAGTATACCTTCACTGTCCTGCCTCAGGGGTATATCAACTTTCCAGTCCTATGTCATAATATTGTCTGCAGGGACCTGGATCATCTCTCCATCCCACAAGACATCACAATGGTCCATTATATTGATAATGTCATGTTGATAGAAACTAGTGAGCAAGAAGTAGCAAAGACTCTAGACTTATTGGTAAGGCATTTGCATAAGAGAGGATGGGAGATAAATCCAACAAATATACAGGGCCTTCCACCTCAGTTAAATTTCTAGGTGTCAAGCGGTGTGGGGCATGTTGAGATATTCTTTGTAAAGTGAGGGATAAGCTGTTACATCTGGCCCCTCCTATGACCAAAAAAGAGACACAGCACTTAGTTGGTCTCTTCGGATTTTGGAGACAACACATTCCTCATTTGGGTGTGCTACTCTGACCCATTTACCAAGTGACCAGAAAAGCTGCTAGTTTTGATTGAGGACCAGAGCAAGAGGAGGCTCTGTGACAGGTCCAGGTTGTTGTGCAAGCTGTACTACCACTTGGACCATATAATCCAGCAGATCCAATGGTGCTGGAAGTTTCAGTGGCAAATAGAGATGCTGTCTGGAGCCTTTGGCCGGCCCCTATAGGAGAATCACGACACAGACGCTTAGGATTTTGGAGCAAAGCCTTGCCATACTCTGCAGATAACTACTCTCCTTTTGAGAAACAGCTTTTGGCCTGCTACTGAGTTTTAGCAGAGACTGAATGTTTAAACATGGGCCCTCAAGTTACCATGAGACTTGAGTTGCCTATCATGAGCTGGGTATTGTCTGACCCACCAAACCATAAAGTTGGGCATGCACAGCAGCACTCTATAATAAAGTGGATGTGGTATATATGAGATAGGGCTCAAGCAGGTCCTGAAGGCACAAGTAAGTTACATGAGAAAGTAGCCCAAATGCCCACGGCCACTACCCCTGCCACGTTACCTTCTATTTCCCAGCCCACAACTTTGGCCTCTTGGGGAGTCCCTTACAATCAGTTGACTGAGGAAAAGAAATCTCAGGCCTGGTTTACAGGTGGCTCTGTACGATATGCAGGTACCACCCAAAAGTGGATAGCTATAGCACTGCAGCCCTTTTCTGGGATATCCCTGAAGGATAGTGGTGAGGGCAAATTCTCCCAGTGGGCAGAACTTTGAGCAGTGCACCTGGTTGTTCATTTTGCTCTGAAAAAGAAATGGCTAGAAGTGCATTTGTACACTGATTCATGGGCTGTTGCCAATGGTTTGGTTGGATGGTCAGGGACTTGGAAGGAACATGATTAAAAAATTGGTGGCAAAGAGGTCTGGGGAAGAGGTATGTGTATAGACCTTTCTCAGTAGGCAAAAAACATGAAAATATTTGTATCCCACGTGAACGCTCACCAGAGGGTGACTTCAGCAGAGGAAGATTTTAATAATCAAGTGGATAAGATGACCTGCTCTGTGGCTACTGCTCAGCCTCTTGCCCCAGCCACTCCTTTCATTGCCCAATGAGCTCATGAACAAAGTTGCCATGGAGATAGGGATGGAGGTTATGCATGGGCTCAGCAACATGGACTTCCCCTCACCAAGGCTGACTTGGCTACAGCCACTGCTGAATGCCCAATCTGCCAGCAACAGAGACCCACACTCAGCCCCCGATATACCACCATTCCTCAAGGTGACCAGCCCGCTACCTGGTGGCAGGTTGACTACATTGGACCACTTCCACCATGAAGGGGCAGCAATTTGTTTTAACTGGAATAGACACATACTCTAGATATGGGTTTACATTTGGTAGTTCTTCCAAAACTACCATCTGTGGACTTACCAAATGTCTGACCTACTGCCATGGCATTCCACACAGCATTGCTTCTGGTCAAGGAACCCATTTCACAGCAAATGATGTGTGGGAATGGGCACATGCCCATAGAAGTCACTGGTCTTACCATGTTCCCTATCACCCTGAAGCAACTAGATTAATAGAATAGTGGAATGGCCTTTTGGAAGGCAGCTGTGCTCACCACTATACCACCAATGCACAGCGATGGTGGAATGTCCTTTTGAAGACTCAATTACAGTGCCAACTAGGTGGCAATACCTTGCAGGACTGGGGCAATGTTCTGCAGGAGGCTGTGTATGCTCTAAATCAGCATCCACTCTATGGTGCTGTTTCTCTTATAACCAGGATTCATGGGTCCAGGAATCAAGGGGTAGAAATGGGAATGGCACCACTCTCTATTACCTTTAGTGACCCACTAGGAAAATTTTTGCTTCCTGTCCTTGCAACCTTAAGTTCTGCTGGTCTACAGGTTTTCATCCCAAAAGGAAGAGTGCTTCCACTAGGGAACACAACAATGATTCCATTGAACTGGAAGTTAAAACTGCCACCTGACCACTTTGGGCTCCTCTTACCTCTGAATCAACAGGCAAAGAAGGGTATTACTATACAGGCTGGGGTGATTGATCCTGACTATCAAGGGGAAATAGGACTGCATCTACATAATGGGGATAAAGAGGACTTTGCCTGGAATTCAGGAGATCCTCTAGGGCATCTCATAGTACAGCCATGCCCTGTGATTAAAGTCAATGGAAAATTGCAACAATCCAATCCAAACAGTAATAACAAAGGCCCAGAATCTTCAGAAATGAAAGTTTGGGTCACCCCATTAGGCAAAAAAACATTACCAGCTGAAGTGCTTGCCGAGGGTAACGGGAACATGGAATGGGTAGTGGAAGAAGGTAGTGATAAATATGAACTTCGACCATGTGACGAGTTACAGAAACGAGGACTGTAATAGTCACGAATCTTTCTTCCTTGTTTTGTTATGAGTATGATTGTATATGTAAACAAAATGAATTTCTTTGTTTTCTCCCCAACCTTTTCCCTTATCATATGAAAAGTTGTATTAGTTTCATGTCATAATATTTAAGGATGTCAAGTTTAAGAGTGAGTATTACCCAAGGACTTGCACCCTATTCTGTAGAGAATCAATGTGTTTCCAGTTGTAAGCAGGAGATTTGAACATTGTTAAGTGGATATATATATGTATGAATGCCGGTTATTGTTTTTACTTAGAGACTAAATATGGTTTAAGGTAATGTGTATGGTTGCTGAGTTGACAAGGGGTAGACTGTGATGGTTAGGCTAATGTGTCAACTCAGCCAGGTAATTGTGTCCAGGTGTTTGGTCCAGCAAGCACTGGGCTAATTGTAATAAAAGAGCATTTATGGACTTCGGTCACCAGTAGTTTACTGTATGGATGGCTGATTACATCTGCATCAATGAGGGAGATTGCCATCAGCAATAAGTAATGTTTTATCCCATCAGTTGAATGCCTTAAAAGGGGAAGTGATTTCAGCATTTAGGGAGAATTTCCCAGCTCGGCTTCGGACAGCCAGCATCTCCCAGAAACTCATCATGGATCTTCACTGGACTTTCATGGGAGCCCCTGGTTTGCAGGCTGCCTGCAGAACCTGGACTTGTGCATCTCCACGGTCATGTGAGAAACTCTTATAAAATCTCCTACTATTGACAGCTATCTCTTGTTGATTCTGTTTCCCTAGAGAACCCTGACTAATATATCCCCTTATTTGAGTACCTGTTTATTTCTTAGCAAGTCTCCCATCCTTAGTTGCTGACTTTTCTTTGTATCTGGGGAAGTCTCTCTCTCAGAGGTCAACTTCCAAGGCAGCAGGACTGGCCTTTTCAGCCTTTCCAGCACCTACACTGGAGACTAAGACAGTACTATTTAAAATATACTTTTAAAATGTAAAATGTTGGCTTTAAGAGCTGAGTCAAGGAATTCTATGTAGTGGAGTGCCACAAAAGACAGCAATCTTGCAAGGAATTGCTGTCTGGAAAATTTTTGTTGTGTATGTCCGTGTTGAAAATGTGTCTATCAACAATGTATTTGTGGCACATGGCTAGACATGCTAAATTCTAAGTCTGACTGTGTCATTGAACTAGGGTTGTGATTTGGAACTTGTTTCTTCTTTCTTTGAGTGCTCAGTTTTCTCTTGTATTCATTAAAAAGGGAAGAACCATGCTTGCAGGGAACATTGTGGTTAACTAATCATGACAAAGTCCTATTGAAAATTTAATTTTAAAAATCTATTGAAAAATCAGAATTCTCATTAGGAAATCTAACAAAAATAGAGCATCTTAGACCATTAGGTGTACATTTTTAAAAGATATTTATTAAGATGGAAGGATTGACAGCAAGTGGTGTGGTTGCCATATGACATGTGTATTCACAATGCTTTGCTTGACCTATTGTTTACTTTGTGATCTGTTAATAAAATATTAATATCAAACACAGTGCCATAAAAAGTCTCTAAGATGCAACTTCTTTAACTATTTGAAAAGCTGTTTACACATTAGCTAATAAAAGACCTAGAGGTAAGGTAGCTTAGTTTGAGTTTTTGAAACGGTGCTCATTTGAAAATTGGTATCTGAAGAGCAGACTTTTCTCATATGTTTTTATGAAACTGCCCTAGCATTCTGCAAAATGGGAATTTCCTAATTAATCACCAAAGATGCTATAGTTTTTCCTAAGTGTATAGAATGCCACAGGTTTGTTTTCTGGGTATTATTTCTATTTTATAAAATAGATTTTATAAAATAGATTGACAAATGATTTCAAATTGCATTCATATTCTTAATTCATATTGATTTGTTATTATGAGTGTGTTTATTAAAAGTATTAATAAGTAAAAGTGTCATCCAAGTAAAAACACTTTAGCTGAGGAATTCTAACATTCACTCTGAAAATGATAATTTTATTTTTAGTATCACTTGAAACTGGATTACTCATCAATAATTTTAACAAGAGTTTCTTTAGTATGTTTTGATAGTGTACTACATATAATCTAAAGTTACTGTATTGCATACTTTGCAGATGCCTTGCATAGTAATTAATTCAAAAGACTAAGCACTGAACATTTGTAAAAGTAGATTTGTTTTTTAAGTTTGAAATTTAAGTTGAAAGTGTTAATATTGGGGGTATGTGGGAACTCTGTATTTTCTGTGTGATTTTTCTTTAAGCCTGCAACTTCTCTAACAATAATGTATCTAATAATAATAATATTTAGAAATTATATATATATATATATATATATATATGGATTAGAGGATGAAAGACTCAAAGAGGAGACTAATTAGAAAACAAATGCACTAGTCCAGGGGTAAAGGCCCAATGAGGGCCCAATGATGTAAGACAATAGCAGGAGGATGTGGAGGACATGGCTACTAGAGATTTTCAGGAGGTGCCTGGCTGGAAGGTGAGTGAGGGAGAATGCGGACCAAAGGCGCCTCCAAGGTTCTGGTGAACAGTGTTGTCCATCACCAAGACAGGGACCACAGGGGAAGACAGGTTTAGGAGAAGGTGGTAAGTTCTCTTTGGACAAATTGTGTTTGAGATGCCTGGGGAACATCCAGGTGGCAATATCTCACAGGAATCAAATCTACAGATATGGATATAAAAAACTGGATATTTGATGTAAAAAGGAATTACTTTCTCTCTCTCTTTTTTTTTCTTTTGAATGTTAATGGTATTGTGGTTATTGTGTTTTAAAAGTATTATATTTTATTGAGAATGGGGATGGGGAGACAAGATTGGCCAAAAGTTGATGGCTGTTGGAGCTGGATCATGGGTATATGGAGATTCATTATGCTATTTTTTTCTACTTTGGGGACTGTCTAAAATGCACCATAATACAAAGTTTTTAAAAAATAATAAAGATGCAAACTTGTTAAAATAAAAGAAAGAAATTTGCTCAAAGTAAATGCAAAAGCTTTGACAATTTGACATATAAGAAGAGACATGAAGATAAAACTAAAAGATGGTATTCATGTATTACAAAAATCAGTTTATATTTTAAAACCATATTTGAGAGGAAGAAGAAATACATAATAAAAGATTGACTTTTATTAAGGGGAAAGACAGAGAAATCATTTGAAATCATAAACATCTTTTTGATTCAGAAAACACATAATTTAGGAATGACTTCATGGAGAAAAAGAGGCCTGTTGCCTGTTTAGATTTTATTACCACCTAGGTGATAAAAGACAAATGTATGCAGGATACTAAGTTGTTTTCAGAGGATTCTTGCTTTGATTGTTGGAGATAAGTTGACTCAAGTTACTGGCTCCTTTTCTTATTTTTGCTCAAATGAACAAAGATAATGCTATTTAAAGACTTTTGTCTGGGCATTTTCCTCACTCTTCCCACCACCCATCTTTTAGCAAATCTGGCACCACCTCCCCATAAATTAAATATCTACTCATGATAAAAATACTTTTCATGAAGGCTGCAAGTCTTACTTAATCTGAAGTAAGATTAAGTAAGAAGGGAAAAAATCCTATAGTTTATTAACACATATTTCAACAACATTCAGAAAATGAAAATACTTATTTGATGCCTATCTTTAAAACGAAAACAATGAAAAAACACTAAAACTATATTTGCTATTCTTATGCTGTATTAACTATTGCTCAATCAAAGATAAAGGGAATGACTAAAGACTAAAGGAGTAGTAGCTCATGGTCTTTGCATTATCTATTGAAATCAAAAGGTGAAACAGGTGGGGTGTACAGGCATTTAGGTTGTATACTGCACAACTCCAGGAAGCACCATTTCTAGAGATTACAATGAGAAGGGCACTCCTTGGATTTGGACAAGATGGTACACTGAGTCGGAGGCCTGGGCAGAATGGGACTTGATTCCCAGAAAATGCTCTGAAGAGCTATTTTCTATTAAACACAGATGTAAACTTGTTCTTGTTATGTAGAGCAGCCCAATTTTTTGAGATTAGCTTTTTGAATACCAAGGACACAAAATTTACAACCACCTCTACAAACATTAACAGAACACGTAGTGTGTGTCTGGCATCATGTTAAGTAGTTTACCGTTTTCTTATTTAATCATCACAATAAGCTTATGAGGAGATTGAGGTTTATAAAGATAACCAACTTGTTAAAGGCAGTACAGATGGTAAGTTGTAGAACTTGGAACCCTGGTTTCCCTGAAGTAGAAGCAGCTTCTCTTAATACATGCTATGCTGTGATACCACCATGGTGCATTGAATAACTATTTTCCACTGGCCTTGAAGTTTGGACCATAGAATTTCTGGTCAATGATTACTTGGGCTGTTACTTTGTCTGAAATTTGAATATTTTCATAAGGAAATGTTGTGAAGAAGATTGGCTTTTAGACACCTCCTGACAAATATAAAAAAGTTTTGTCCATAGATGCCGGAATACAATTTTCAGACCATGGACTTCTTCCCAGGAGTATAATGAGGGGTGGAGGAAGAGGAGACAGTGAAGGAGAACAGAAGTCAGACCCATGGGAAGATAATCAGGTGGGAATGCTGTCCCAGGGAACTTAAGAGGCTAACACTCAAGAGTAGTAAGGGTGGAGGTAATTTATAGCATCAGAGAAGTTAAGAATCATGAAAGCTATAATTTATAAGCATTAACCACTTACCAAGCACAGTGCAATATGTTTGACATACATATCTTTTTTAATCCTCACAGATATCACAGAGGCAGATACCCTCATTTTGTTTATGAAGAAATACCAAAATTTAGAGAGGTACAGAACTTGCTGGAGGTCACAGAGGAGTAAGTGACAGAGACATGGGAACTCCCCCTGAAGGCAAAGCCTGTGTGGTAGATACTATTTCTATGCTAGATGCACAGTTTTCATCTCTGTTTATTCATGAGGTTCATCATTAAAGGTGTAAAAAATGCAGGTGCTGAGGCCCCATTCCTGAAGATTTTGATTCTGTGGGGCTCACTAACTGTGAGATCATGGTTGAGCCGCAGCTTCTCTACAGTTCAACTTTACCTGTAAAATGAAAAGAAATGACAAGCATCCATGAGAGAAGAAAACAGACAGTGACCTAATGAAGTGTACAGTTTTCTTTAAGAAGTGATTTTGTAATTGAAGTAAAAGGAATTTCATTCTTTTGTAGATTAGAAACTGTTTATTTTAATAGTAAAAAAAGAGGTGTGGTGGTTTGAAGCTGCATGTACACCAGAAAAACATGTTCTAAATAATTAATTCATTCCGGCAAGTGTGAATCCTAAGTAGGACCTTTTGATGAGGCTACTTCAGTTAAGGTGTAACCTCAATCAGAAAAGATCTTAATCCTATTACTGGAGTCCTTTATAAGAGAATGAAATTCAGACACAGAGAGAAAGTCATAGAGGAAGCAGCCAGAAATTGAAAGGAACAGAACCCAGAAGATAAGGGAGAGACCAGGAGATGCTGTCATGTGCCCGGGTTGCCAGCAGCCAGCCCCCGATCACCACAGTCTTGGGGAGAAAGCGTTGCCTTGATGAGGTCTTGATTTGGACATTTTCCTGGCCTCAAAACTGTAAGCTAATAAATTCCCATTGTTTAAGCTGAACCGTGGGCGGTATTTGTTTAAGCAGCCTGGGAGACTAAAACAGAGGTATCACTGAGCATATTATTCTTAAACTCTGTGTATCTGCAAAACATGACTATTAGCAAAGCATCTTTTATCAGCACTTTATAGCCTCAAATAATGAACAACAGATCTCATCTCCTTTAGTATTTAGTCATTTGAGTTATCATTTGCTGCAAAGCACCATTTTGTTCATGAAGGAGAGTATTTACTTCATTAAAGCAGTAAATAAAAGCAAAAATGATTGTTGGCTTTGAAATGAGTTTTCTTTTTCACTCTCTATTAAATGAATTTCTTATTTAATGTGGTAACATTTGGACTTGATTATCTTAATGCAGTTCAAAAAATAGCCTAGAGAACCTCACTTAATGTGCTGATAGTTTTATTTGGCACCGAGTACTAACTACGTCCTGCACATGGTGGATGTTCAATATCATTGAATGTTTGTTGAATGACTATAAAGTGGAGGAAAACTGAAAATAATTTGGCTGTTATTTATATGACATTGAAAGGACATTGAAGAAACGATTTCTGAAAATTATGCTTATAAAAAAGTACAACCAGGAAAAACATACAAAATTAGGTATGGCATCACAGTGATATTTTTCAAGTTATAAAAAAAATACAAGGGATTTTAAATAATTTGTATTTTCCCTATACACAATATTGATCCCTAAAAGTTGTTAAATTAGAAAACAGCTATGTATGCTAGTATAAGATTAGAGGTTATTTATATCAATATTGCCTGTGCGTGCCAACAAAACAACATTTTAACAATAGAATAAAAAATACAAACTATATTGACTTTTCTGATGAAAATTGTCATTACTTTTGGAGTTGTTTTATTAAATCATAACACTTGGTATATATATGCATATTTTATAGAAAGGACTCACAACACTTTGCAAACATCGAATACATTTTAGGTACTAGTGACAAACATGCATTAGTGATTTATCCTTATGTCAGTACCCACCAAACCACTTGCAGTTCAGCCCTTATGAAATTAGAGATGATTCCAAGTCTTTTGGAGGTAGAAATCAGGAGCTGGGTTTTGGATATGTAAAATTTTAGATATTCAAGTGAAGATGTTAAGTAGGTAGATGTCTATATGACCAATGAGGTAGATGGAGAAATGAGAGTGATTGGTTTTCTAGAACTTAAAAGAAGAACATATTTCAAGGATGAAGATTAATCAGTTTTGTTAAGATGAGAACCCACCATTAAATAGAATAGTGTGCAAACCATTGTCCCTTTGTTTGGCCTCACTTTCTCAAGATTTGAAGTCCTACCACCCATGATATTCCAAGGATCCAGGAGGAAGGAATATTTGTTTCACAAGCTGGGAACCTACATTCCACTAAGACTATAGATTGGAAAAATGGGGTATACTCCAAACAAAGAAAGGGAAGTTGGGTACCATGTAGACAAAAGCATCAATACATATCCACTACAGTCAGCAATTACAATGTTATTTCAGGTTTTCCCAGGTCCTAAAAGCATCTATGCATGGCCATAGATTCTTCCTATGCCTCTTTCCAGGGTGACTTTTTATCTGTTTCCATCAAGAGGTGATGTTTATTTTTTTCCACCCCTTGAATCTGAGTATACTAGATTTACTTTATTCAATGGGACCTGGATACATGGCAAATCAGTGGCTTGGAAAGTGCTTTTGTATTAGGGCTTGCACTGTTCTGCTTTTGGAACCCTGCAAGCACAGCTATGTAAAGAAGTTTGAGCTTGTCCTTTGGCTGATGAGAGACATGCAGCCAAAGAGGCTGCCAAAGAGGAGCTGATGCAAAGTCCAGAAATCTGTTGGTTTTTATAAAGAGTGTTTATATGGGATAAAACTTACAGTTACAAGGCCCTAAAGAGTCTAACTCAAGGTACCATAAGAGGTGCTTTCTCACCCAAGTTAGTTGCCACATGTTGAAGTAAGATGGAGGGCCTGGTCTCTCCTTCCTTCTTCCTCTTAAGGCTCCATGGGCCCAGCTTCTTCCAATCTCAGCTGTAGGCTGGCATAGAGTTTGTTTCTTTCTGGGCTTCCTCAGCTCAGCAGCTCTGTTCTCTTCAGCTGCAAACTATCAGGCAAATTGTTCATCTCTCTTCCTGGGACTGCAGGATCAGATTTCTATCCTCTGCCATGTCTGTGGAGCTCTGTTTCTTTCTGTGCCTTCTTCTGTGTCTTCCTGAGTGAGTGTCTGTTTATTTAGCCCACAAAGGGGGTGGGGATTTAAACTGAGTTACACCTTACTGGTCAAATCAAAGCCCTAATCTTAATATCATTTAATTAAAGACATCTCAGCTGAATTGAATACAATCAAAGAGTATCATGCCCAGAGGAACAGACCAGTTTACAAACATAATCTCTCTTTTTGGAATTCATAAATAATCTCAAACTGCCACACCTAGTCATCCCATTGCTCCTCTGACAGCCAGCCAAATGACAGACCATTCTGGATCATCTAGTTGATTCATTATTTGGTTCCACAGACATATGAGAGAGCTCAGTAGACACCAGCTGAACTGGCCTTGTCAACCATTGAATTGTCAAGTAAATAAAATGCTGTTGTTTTAAGCCACTAAATTTTGGAGCAATTGTTACACAGCAAAAGCTAACTGATACATGCATTTACTTATAAATAATTGCAAACCATCTGTTCCTAGAGATCATGAAGGCCTAAACTTAAAAGTGCTTGTGTAAATTATTAAGAGTAGCAAGATAATAATCTTTTTCAATTTGAGTGAAGATTTGATAACAAGTTTTGGTTGAGGAAATGGAAGAAAAGCATGTTAGTTTATTAATTTGCAAAATATAATTTGTTCCATACATTCAACAGGACGATCAAACTTGACTGATGGGGAGATGGCTCACCTTCAAGGGAATAAGGATAAAAAATACAAAGATTTGGGTTAGAGAAATAAAATCACTTTGAGTTTTTACCCATTGGCATCCCTATGCAGGCCCATTAGGCAGAGGTTCAGGTGTGAGTAGGTCCAGTTCACTTGTCTCCTCCCCTCACTTTCCCTGGAACAAATACCCCAAATAAATACTATCTCATTGCTCCCAGAGGTGACTGATTGTACTTCTTGGGCTAATTTCCTTCAGAGAAATTCACTTGGTGGGTCTCTGAATGGATGAACAAATTGATAATTATATTATAAACTCATCATTTTTTTGGAAAATGAATTCAAGGTAATTCTAATGAAAAATATAGCCTAAATTATTTTTAAAACAATTAACAATTTATTTGATGGACTTGCATTTTTTAGACTAGGAAAAGTAGTATTGTCCTGTTCGAGAAGAGGTTGCTTTCAGAAGTTCTGAAGCCCTCACTCTCAAAGAGACATAAGGTCAAAGAACACAAGGCTGCCTAACTAACCCAAAGAATATGCCACAGAGTCCTTTGGGAAACCAAAGCATAAATGAAATTGATGTTGGGAGGTTTGATAAGGGCAAGATGAGTTCATGATGCAATCTCAAAAGAATGTTCCAAGTAAAGTTTTTTAAAAATTCATGTAGTTAGGGCCATCAATATTTTAAATCAAAATACAATTTATGATAAATTTGTGTGACTACTTTACTAAAGCAATATTATATTGTTATTATCTTATATATATATATAAGTAATATATATATGACTATATTATATAGGGATTATATGTGTATTATTTATGTAATATTGCATAAATTATGTTACATAAAGATGCTCTCTATTCCAAATTTTTCCTGTTTCAATTATAGTGTAAATTATCTCCTTTTTGCCTAATATAAATTCCCCTTCTAACCAAGCACTTTCAGACTTATTCAAAGATGGTTTAAACTTGTTGTTGTTGTTGTTTTTAAATAACAGTGTACAATGTTCCAGTAACAGAGGTGGCTAAGCTGCTCAGGGTTGTTTGGGCTAATATTCTGCCTAATGCAATCTTCCTGTTATCAGCACATCATCAGCTCATCATCCTTTCAATAATGTAATATAAGTGGCTAAACCCCCAGAGCTGATTGTATCACAAAGGGATTACCCGAGTCCCCCTCTGGGAATTAAGCTTGCAGACAAAGGGCAGGCAGCTGGGCCTTCCGCATCAATTTAACATCAGTTATTTGCTACGCACTTTCGTACAATCTGCTGCCATAGGACAGAATTATGAACATTCTAGCTGTGCTCTCAAGATCCTGTTTAAAAAATACTAACATCCTTCAGTGGGCTCTAAGTACTCAATAATATAGTTAAATGCACAGCAACTGAGGATATAGAAAGAAAACATTACTCAGTGAAGCTGGACGGGCTCTGAATTCTGCAAGATGTGCTGTTTATGAATGAAAATTGCAGGCACTAAATTGAACCTTGACAAAGAATTTTCAAAGTGTCTTCTATAATCAGTCAACAATAGCGCCCACTCAGCTTCTTAATTTTTCCTTTCTGTTAATTACCTAGAAAACTTGATTCCATTTGAAATCAGAATTGTGGCAAAGAAAGCCACTATTTTACCTTTACTTCCTGGTTGTCTTAGAACCTTTTGTATAAAAGTGTTTCTCTTTTGAAATATAGTACCTAAGGGGGAAAGTTTATCAGCTGTAACCCAACCTTATTTGATCAAACCTTACCAGTTGTAAGTGATTTATACATTGGCAAGCACATAGGAAGGCAAGCACTTAAGACCTTTTTGTTATTCCCAGCGTGAGAATTTGAACTAAAACAATTTCAATTCCATGCCTTTCCAAGGTGCTGCATATATGGCCTTTAATCATCTTCCAGTCTTGGTGCTTCCTGTGAAACTTCTTGGTCAAATGGGATTCCATATAAAAAGGCACCCCATTTGAAACAGCTCTCCCAAATAACACAATTTGATGGTGCCTATGATGCTCCTGGCAGCGAAACACGAATCTTATTTCAGCTGAAGTCTACTTAAGCCCCTGATTCAGGACATTACACAGTTTGACTTTAACACAATCAGTCATATTAGCCTAGTCCTAAAGGCCGAGGACCTGATATTGGGCGAGAGCTACACTAAATCATATTAAGGGTAACAGTAATAATGAAAACAGAAAACTAGTCTTACAGTTCTAGGATGAATTTACATATTCTAGAATAAATTTAGCTTTAGATAAGAGGCAGTGCCCATTCTTTGTATCATCAATAAGTAAAGAAATGAGTACTGAAGAATGTAAAAGGCCAATAAAACTTTTTCTGGGATGGAAAGCCTTTTGAAAATTATATACCCTTATGGTTAATGTAAACCATATCAAAAGATGGACACTGACTATTTCATTAAATTTTTTTTTTTTTTTACAATTTTACCAGCACAGGTGATGTAAATGAAAATGAAGGTTTGTAAATTTCCTTAAACTGACTGAATATTGAATTTGATTTGTAATTAGGATCGGAAAGATATTCTTGAAAAAAATCCACAAATATGTGTGTCTATGACAACCTCACACCAATAATATCATGTGCAATTTGTCCTTCATTTCCCAGAATTCTTTTACTTTGTCTGGTTTGTAAGGAATGGTCCTCAATTAGTTGGGCTGTTTCCTCTTGCTTGGTAAGCATTTTTGGCCAAACAAGGAATGGCAGAGTTCCACAATTAGATCAAAAGATCAATCCTAATGTACCATTTTCTCCTCACCCTCCTGCTGTAATAAAGTGGCTGCAGTTCTCCAGGGGACAACTCAAAATCCTAGGACTGATATTTCTAAATTAGCTGACTCTCTGACCTTGCTGGTAATTGCGTTAGTTTATCAATGTTCAACACAATTTATTACCCTCCAATATGTACCAAAGTGTTTATCTCTCAACACTAACAATATTAAAAAATCTAAACTATTTATTGCAGCACAAAGAGGCATCCTTACATTAGGGAAAAAAATAAATAGATGGAAAATGTCACACAATCTGCCTTAGCACAGAAGAGTTGCGACTCCTGAATGGAAGAGGGCAGCTGTTTCCTTCTCTGATTTGGCAACGTTTCCTTTGTAATATCTGGAGGGAGAGAAATCAAGTTTTGTTTTTGTTTGTGTATGAGATACTGGAATGAAATAAAGCTTTCTCCATTCCTAAAATAAATGACTTCATTCTAGGAAAAATAAATGGTGTTGATAAAGTCTTATCACAGCCTTTACAAGTAATTTGGGTACTGATTGCATCTCACTTTGAATTTAAACATGGAGCATTTTGATGAGGAAAAGCACTAAGTACATGGGTCCTATTTTGTGATGAAGAAAATGACCAGCATTCATTCACTACCCTTATCTTAATCATTTTACTATACATTATTTAAACCTTGTGCTTGATTTGGGTAGTGATGAAGCTATGACAAAACAGTGTTTATTAGATCAACTAAAAATAATGTATTAATGTTTTGCAAAAGAAATGTCTGGTCTTAACTTACTGTGGACAAGGAAATGTGGCATGACGTGCCTATGAACAATGTTAATAACTTACTCTGGTGGAAGTAGGTGTGATAAAGATCATGCTGTCCAACTCTAAATAATGGGCTGCCTTTGGTCTACTTTACCCCCTTTTTCCTACGGTTCTTTAGTATATCTTCACAGATGACACAGAAGTTAGAAAGAGATCCATACACTTCCATTCACTCACCAGCTTACCATCTCCCATAAAACAGAGATTTGATGTTCATTCCTTACCCATGTTTATTCCTTGTACTTATATAAAACTGGCCTGAGTCTTGCAGGGCATTTGGTGTCCCTTGTGGGAGGTGTGGGAGGTGAGGAGCATGGGAATCCCTGTAATTTCTGAGTAATAATTAGGTAATCTAAGCACCTTAAAAAAAAAAAAATATATATATAATATATATATACACACATAAAATAACATTTATGTAAGCAAATGCACATATATGCATATGTATTTATATATCATTTTACAAATATTGGTATGTATTGTGAAAAAATTTGATTTTTACCAACAATAAAAAAATAAAAAATAAAAAATAAAATCTTGGAGTGTTTAAATTATAAGTGTTCTTGTTAGAATCATTGTTATTATGTTACTTTATTGATAAAAGTTAGGCTCATGTTCTTTTAAAAGCAGATTGTTTTAATTTCTTTTGTTCAAAGCTCATTTCAATGTAAGGGATAAAATTCCTTGGTAAGGGAGCTATTAGATTTGGCCTCCCCTATGCAGTTTACTCTAGAGTTTCCCACAGCGCTTTAAAATCCATATTTGGAAAACTTTATTGTTTTAATTACATTGTGAAGTCAATGGAAATTCTTTTAGCTTTTAAAAGTCCTCAACTGCTCTGACATCCCTTTAGTGTTTGAACGCTAATTATGCTATATTAACATTGCCAATCCAAATCAAGAAATCCCTAAAGTGTCTGCAGTGCTTGTTGCTAAAGCTAAACTACACATGCAATTTATTATATTTCAGATTCATATTAAACACTCATTGAGTACCTACAACGAGCCACATTATGTTCTATGCATTTCACATACACACTGGATGCTTTTCACTTATTTGGAAAACAAAATAAATGAATTTTTTTATCCATTTTAATGAAACTTAATTAAGATGCTATGATTAGCCTCATAACATTTTGTCTTAAATAAATAATTATATTACTTTCATTGAGGTAGAAATAGAGGATAAATAAAAAAGACATTTTTGAGCAATAAAATAGTTGTATTTTATCAAAATAGTTTATGTGAGTGTAAAAGACCTAGGGCAAAAGGGTGGGGAGCATTCGTTGGCTGCCTACTGCATGAACAGTGCTTTCAATGTTACCCACTCTCCCTAAAATATTAATTGAGCACATATGTTGTGACTGGTACTTTTTTAGAATAGGGGATTGAGGAAGACTAAGGTAATATCCATGCATTCAAGGGACTGTCAAGAAATGAGCAAGCCCTTTTCATACAGTATCCTACCTTACACAGAAGTGGTAAGCACAGAGAGCTATAGGAATACGAGGAGAGTTACCTGGTCCATCTTGGTTAAGAAAGGCTACTGAAGAGAAAGTAATTATTTATGTGGAAGTTTCTATTTTGTATTTAGAATCCCATCTTCCCTCTCTTTCTCACTCTTTCCCTTCTTTCTGCCTCTTTCTTCCTTCTTTCCTTTTCACTTTAACAGATTTTTTAAAATTATAAAAGCAGTACTTGATTTTTGTAACACACATGACAAGGCAAAGATATAGAAAGCGAAAGTTAATAAACTCCCCATTATCTACTCTAAATAATTTATAATTTCCTGAGGTAAGTAAAGAGAAGAGCTATTTATATGTATATGTATATATATTTTTCCAAACAATGGAACACTATACACATTATCCTGTAACTCTCTTTTTTTCTCAAAGCTTTATGAGACCAAGTTAAACTATTAGAAACCCAAAGCAAAAACTGCTTAAAATCTTTTGCTGAAATTAGATCAATGTTTTCATTTGTCTCTATCATTTTGTTTTTGTCCCTTCTAAACAATTAATGTTTGTATAAACAATACTATACCATGTGAATTCCATTTTATTACTGTGTTTTTTCTTACCTTCTCTTTCCCTTCTTCTCCCTTCTTTCCAGTGAAAACTAATACTTACATCCGCCTCACCTTAAACACCCTCCTTACATTTCAATTCCTTCTGAATCAAATTTTCCTCTATGCTCATACTAATCAATTTATATGCATCCTAAATTACGTGTTCAAACACAATTTTGGGTTTTGTTGTTGCAAGTTTTATAAAACTTGGTTTATATAACCAGCATTATATTCAAAATGGATGAAATAAAATTCTTTATGGGTGGACAATCTGGTTTTGAATCTAGAGAAATATCTTACAATAAGCATCCTTCTACATATGTCCTTATGAACTATAGCTTTTATTTCTACAGAATAAGTTCCACAAATAAAGATTATTGGGTCTAAAGATCAATGTATTTTTTGCTTTTATATCAATTTCCAGATTGCTTTAAGTTGTGGAAATATTTATCAATATAATGAATAAAAAGGAAGCATCTGTTTTGATTATAAGAGTTTTCAATAGTTTTAGTAGTTGTAATAGTTACAGTGTACTTTATTTTGATAGTGGTTTTATAATAAGTACAGGATTTATTATTTTTATTGCTATCTCAAACATTTATTTTTCAACTAAACTTTAAAATAATTTTGACCAGTTCTAAGAAAACAAATTGGAATTCTGATTTTAAAAAATGCATTAAATTTATGTGATAATTTTGTAAGGATTGATCACATTATGAGACTAAATCTTTTCATTCAAAAACATAGTCTATTTCTTTATATTCAGTATTTGTCTTACATATTTTAATAAGATTTTGTAGCTTTCTTCATATAGATTATTTATCTTTCTTGTTAAGTTAATTCCTAGGTAATGAATTATTGTAAGTGGAATATTCTTCCATTTTAAATAATAATTGAAATAATTGGTATAAGCAAAAGCAATTTACTTTTGTGCATTTATCTTGCATCAAGCCACTATACCAGGCTCTCTTGTTATTATAGCGTGATAATAGAATCCTAGTGGTCAAGTAAAAAATGTTGCTCTTTTTCTAATACTTAAATTATTTGATTTTTTTAACTATGTGAAAACCTCCTAAACAATGTTGTATATGGTGGAGGTTGGTAACATCCTGTCTTTTCTTATTAATTTTAATAAAATCATTTTAAGTATATAATTATTACGATCCTTGTAGCTGTTTTTTGTAATAGTCTATATCACATATAAGTAATTCCATCCAATTTCTTTTATAATTAATTTTTAATGATATAATTGCTAAGTTTTTTGAAGTGATTTTCCAGCATCTACTGATGTAATCATGTGGGTTATCTTAAAGTTTTTGATGTGATTATGTTGTTAAATCACTCTTGCATTCATGGAGTAAACCCTACTTGTCATTTTCTAGTGGATTCAAGAAATTAGTATTTTCATTAGAATTTTTATCTGTATTCATAAGTCAAATAGCTTATAGGATTTTCCATGTTATTTTATCACTGTTAATAAAATAGTGAATTTTTCTGTTGTTTTTCTTATTTTATCATTCAATCTCTGTTGTCCTCTAACTACAAAGAGTAGAAGCTACATGGAGGGCAATTTTTTCTCTATGTAAGTGTATTAGTCAGCCAAAAGAGGTGCTGTTGCAAAATACCAGAAATATGTTGGCTTTATAAAGGGTATCTATTTGGGGTAGAAGCTTACAGTTACCAGGCCATAAAGTGGAAGTTTCTTCCCTCACCAAAGTCCATTGCCACATGTTGGGGCAAGAAGGCTGCCAATGTCTGCCAAGAGATCAGGCTTCTTGGGTTCCTCTCTTCCCGGGGCTCTGTTTCTCTCCAGGCTCAGCTCCTCTGTTTCCTCCACAAAGTCACCTTTAGACTATGAGGCTCTCTAGGCTTTGCCTCTCTCCACAAGGCTGCTGTGAACTGTCAGGCAAACAGCTCATCTCTTTTCCCAGGGTCTTCTGTCCTGCCTCAAGTCCAAGCTCCTCTGTGTGCTTACTTCCTGAGGCTCTGGCTCAAAAACTCAGCATCAGAACTCCAATTTCAGAACTCCAACTCTCTTCTTTTGCCCTGTCATTTATCTGTGAGTCCCCACCCACCAAGAGGCAGGGACTCTACTGCCTCTACTGACGCGGCCCAATCAGAGCCCTAATCATAATTTAATCATGCCCAGAGGAACAGACTAGTTTACAAACATAATCCAATATCTATTTTTGGAATTCATAACTATATCAAACTGCCACAGTAAGGAACCAGATTTCTTTAACAATGAATGAGATGTCCTTTGAGGTAATGTGTTTCTTATCATAATCCTAGAATTTATTGTAGAGGGATTATTTCTCTGATTTTGAGATTTAAACTAGATTACTTCTAAGGTCCCATCAACCTTAACATCTGTAATTATTGAATTATGTAGGGTTTAGGAGTGTAGCCCCCAGGGTCAGACTTCTGGGCTTGGATTTGAGTACAGCAATTTATCCAACTTCACTAAGCCTCAGTTTCTTCATCTTCTAAAGATCACTGTGAGGTTTAAATGAAAAACCTATGGAAGGTTTTCAGCATAGTGCTTGACACATGATAAACAGTCTGTAAACACTAGCAAGTAATTTCATGGGGGTGGAAACCTACCACAGACTTCTCAGCAAGAATGCTCTTCTTTGTATTTTAAGATGTGTCTTAGTATTAGAATTATTCTTCTAATACTAAGGTGTCCTAGAAAGTATCCTCCTTTATACAACCCTTAGTCTTTTTATCTGTTAGTTTCTAAAATAGTGTTATTTCTCACTGCGTGGACCTTTTTCTCTTCCTGCATTGCACATGTTCTTTGAGTGGTGTGTTTTAGTGTCCTAAGCTGCGCAAGCAAATACCATGAAATGGGTTGATTTAAACAATGGGAATTTATTAGCCCACAGTTTTGAGGTTAAAAGAAAGTTCAAATCAAGGCATCATCAAGACAATGCTTTCTGCCCAAAGACTGTGGCATTCTGGGGCTGGCTGCTGGTGATCCTTGGCTCCTCTGCACACAGCAAGGCATATGGTGGCATCTCCTTGTCTTTCCCTTCTCTTCTGGATTTTATTTCAACTTCTTACTTCATGTGGCTTTCTCTTATACTTTGATTCATCTCATTTATAAATGACTTCAGTAATAGAATTAAGACCCATCTTGAATCAGCTGGGCCACACACAGTTTAACTGAAATAACCTCATCAGAAGGTCCTACTTACAATGAATTCATACCCATAGGAATGGATTAGATTTAAGAACATGTTTTTCTGGGGTACATACAGCTTCAAACCACCACTATGGTCTTAAACATTCTCTTTGCTTTAATTATCCATTTGTTGATGACTCTCAAACACCTCTCTTTCCTGAGCTCAAATTCATGTACCACTTAGTAGCTGTTCTCATGTGGAGATCCCACAGGCATCTCCATCTCAGTGCAACTGGAATGAACCCACTATCTCTCCTAAGATGTTCCCTAAGATGCTCTTCCTCCTTTGCTACTATCCTTGTTCAAACCAGAAATCTGAAATTATCCTTGGCTCTTCCTACTCTTTCTTCCCACCCCTACATCTAATTGCCAAGTTCTAAAATATTTTTTCAAAGCAGTGCATTGCTTTCTATCTCCACTGACACCTCTATAGCTTTTAAAAGCATTAATAGGACCTTCTTTTTAGTATTGAACCACTCTTTAGAAAATATAAACCTGGTGCCCCAAGCTTACTACTTTTGGATTATTTTTAGCTTCAACCCTTTGTTTTTTTCGCCAGCTATGCTGAATTTCTTATAGTTCATTGATCAAACCATGCTCTTTCTTGATTCTGTGTTTTTGCATATTGGCATTCCTAACCGGAAAACTTTCTTTTTGTTTGTTGACTGGCATACTGCTGTTCATCTGTCATATCTCTTTTTAACAAAAGCAACAACAATGATATCAATGAAAACAATGATAATGGTAACTGTGATGGTTTGAATTTTGTGAATGCCAGAAAAGATTATGTTCTCAAACTAATCCATTCCTGTGGGTGTGGGGTCCTGTGATTGCATCTGATTCAGCTAAGGGACCCTTTGATTAGATCACTTTCAGTTAGATCACTTTAGGGTTTTTGATTGGACTAAGTCAGTGAGGCATGACCCTGGATGGGTCTCTGCCCACTTGTTGGGTCTTATATAAGCTGAGAACACACACAGAGAAAGAAGAGACACAGAGAAAGGGAGCTCTGCCATTTTGACTAGGCTTTGTGTAAGAGAAGACTCCAGGTTCGCCTACAGCTGCAGAAAGAAAGAGAAGTCCCAAGAGGCTCAAGGAGATGAGGCCCAGGGAAAGATGCCTAATCTCCAACAGCTGAGCTTGAGGAAGAAGTAGAGAGAGACCAGCAGACCTGTCATCTTGCCTTGCCATGTGGATCTTCCAGTAGATGACTTTTGAGGAGAAAGTATCTTTGATGGTGCCTTGGTTTGGACATTTCATGGCCTTGGAACTGTAAGCTTTTGCTCCAAATAAATTCCCTTTATAAAAGCCAACCCGTTTCTGGTGTTTTTGCATTGGCAGCCTTTGGCAAACTAAAACAGGAGCAAACAGTTACTGTATCTTCACTATGTGCCAGGCACTCTGCAAAATGCTTTAAATGCATTATCTTAGTCCATCCTCATAACAGCTTTATGAAGGGGGAACTCTTATTATCCCAGTTTCAAACATGAAGAATCTGAAGCTTACAGCATCTAAGTCATTTACCTGGGGTCACAGAGCCTGTATGTGGAGGAGTTAGGATTTCAAACTAGGTCTCTTTGACTGCAAAGCCTGTTCTCTTCAGAGATCATCTGCTCTGGAAAGCACTCCTAGCACAAGTGTCATTTCTCCTTTGCGTTCCTGTATGTATCACACTGTCTCTATTCTTGCCATTCTATAGTGTAATTGCTTGTCCATCCTCTGTGTCCCCAACTAGTTGTAAACACTATAAATTCAGGGACTTTCCCCCCTTATATTCTAAGAACTGAGCACAGTTCCGGGTACACAGTAGGTGCTCAACAAATATTTGATATATAACCCAAATGCTAATGGGGTCTCACTCTCCCTTGGCCCTCCATGGTCTTTGTAGGTCCAGCATTTCCTTCTAAGTCTAGCCCTTATTTCCTCAATGTCCTTTCTTTTCTCTGCTCCTACATTGTAGCCTGCCTTCTTGATTAACTCTGTGCCCCATTCCTTGACATTTCCTCTCAAAAACTCCTACCTCACTTATAATTTCATGAGTGTCTTAATTTTACCTAAGCCATGAGGATTTATAGGGAGGGACTATGCTATTCCCTTACAGCTTTCCATCTTCTTTCTTTCTGGGTTTCCCCTTATACTCGGCTGCTTTGAATCCCCTATCCATGACCCTCTTGCCATGCTCAGTATACAGGTAGATTTGCCTTCCTACAACTTCCTGGAATTCTGGTAATGAGCATTTTACAATCCATTACAGTTGAATGAATGAATGAAAGTGTAGATTAGTGAAAAATCCAGGTGAAGATTGAGCTTAGACTTACCTTGTGTGATTTCAAACTATCCACAAAGTTTTCTTTAAGGCCAAATCATTGACTATATTGATATACCACATCTGGTGAAAACATTAATATTTTTATGGAAAATTCTATTTATCTATCCCTTAGGTACTACATTATAATAGAGGATTGTTTACTTTTTTAAAAGTGTATGTTTATCTTTTTAAGGCTCTGAAACTGTAGGAAATGTGTGCTATACTTCTTTGTTCTGCTACATGGCTTAGCAAAATGCTTTTGTACAGAGTAGGCACTCACTTAATAGCAAGCTGATTGATTAAATAATTATTCCATCTATAAACACTTCTGTAGTACATTACCTGATGAGTGTCTATTTCAATATGACTGTGGCTATGACCTTCGTGTAGTTCATTAGCAAATGAAAAGTATGCTCATTTCCATGGAAGGAAATGAGAATATAAAAGATGTGGTTCTATTTGCAGTGCCATTACTGTCTTACTATTTGATTAAGAACAAATTCTTAACCTTTTAATGCTACCAGTTACCTATGACTCTGATCTCAAGAGCTACTACAATACCAAAATCCTGGGGAGGATAATAGAATGACCCTGACCTATTTGAAGGAATAAAAATAGGCCACAAATGAGAAAACTCATTGACCAGAATTAGTCAGTAGTAGAGGAGAGGTGATGTCTTTAGAAACAAACAAGCAATGAGGCAAACAAGCAGTTTTACGATAATATTTTGTAGTCATAACAATTCCCTTTGCGAGTATCAACATTTTGCTGATAAGGACATTGAGGCTAAGGAATTTTAGGTAATTTGAGCCAAGTCACCTTAGTGAGAGGCAATCATTCCTGGTCCACTGTTAACCTCCACATCAACCCACTATTTATTACCACCTTCATTTTCAATTGCTTGTGGTAAGATGCTTGAAGCCATGACATCCTAGATCTTTAAGAAAAGTAAGGCAGAATTATTCTGAACCGAAGTGGCAGTAGAAACTGAGAAACATGTTAATAAACCCTTTGAACACTACTGGTTGCAACACATCTGGTGTACTTTTACTGAACCCCTTCTCCATGCCAGGCACTGTGCTACGTACGCCCTAGATGCAAAGAAGAGAAATGCAAGCTCTCTGCCTTTAAGAAGATTCTGGGTCGTGAAGGGTGAGAAGGCTCCCAGGGGGGCAAGGGGAGAGGTACACTTTAGGTAGAGGGAAAAGCAGACATAAAGACTGAGAAGCATGTAGGCTTGCATATTTAGAGGGTACAGGTGTTTCAGTCTAGCTGGAGGGCCGAGAGCCATTGCAAAGTGTAAGCAAAGAAACTGGAAAGGCAAATGGAGGCATCAAGAAGAAGCTTCTAAGTCAAGTTGAGGAATTTGGGTTTTATCCATAGACAATAGAGAGCAAGCAAAGAATTTTAAGCAGGAGAATCTGTGTTTTAGAAACAATTCATGGTGGTATTGGAGAGGAATAAAGATAAATTAGGAAGTGGGGATGGGAGAAAGGATGGAAATTGTTTGGAATCTAGAAACAGAAACTGATTTTCCTTTGGCAGGTGAGTGGGAGATGCTAAATTATTAGTTTTGCCTAATGGTTTGGGTTGTAATTACATGCAAGTTGGTACATTTGATATTTTAAATTACTGACTCTTAATTCTAGTTGCCTTCGCTTCTGAATCAAAACTTACTCCAGCGATTTTGTGCTAAGGTTGTGATTTTTCTTCTCACTAATACATTTTCCATATTTGCTTCCACTGACTGTTTAAATCCTGTTCAGCATCCTAACCCTCCTGTGTTTAATTCTTCATAATCTGGTCTTCACCTGATCCCGATTCCCTGTAATATTTCATTTTCCTCCTTTGAGGAAAGTATATCCATGTTTGGTCTCAAATGTTCATCACCTTTTGTAAATACTAAAACGACTCAGTTTAATTTTAAAACTAACGTTTTTCTCTTTCTTTTTCGGGCAATAAATTACCTTTGTCATCTTTTAAAAGCTGTATTGTCTCATAATTTTCTTCTGTGCTCCTGTTATTCCATTTTGTTGTTCCCCAGAGAAGGTAAGAATGTATGTTGATATAATGAACAGTGTGGAAATAAAAAAAGAGGAATTTGGGGCCATATTCATACTCTATAGTGTTTACTAGTGATCTATTACAAAATAAAACATATACTTCAGTCCTGATGAATCAAATATTTAAGAATCATCCTTTAAGTGGGGAAATATACATGGTAAAAAATCACTGTTGACCCTGAGAGACCCCTTTGAAAGATTTTAGCCATGGATGATTTAACTTTAATTTCAATCCTGCTTCTTCTACCCAGGGTTATCATAGGGAACATTGCTCATGAGGGTTCTGGGAGTATAAACAGGGGTCAGAGATCAAAAAACATGAGATATAATATTAGATAAAATATTAGCAGCCCTGGAAATATTCACAAAGTCATAGATTATGTCAGAGCTACTGTATTCCATGTAGGAAAATAAAAATGGGAAATTGCACAAGCCACTTTCTTTTTTATTACAGAAATTAAATATCTAATTTAGAATGGTGAATTTATGTAAATAGCCATTAATACCATTTTATTAGTTCAGGTACTCTGGGTATGAACATATAAATATACCAGGATTTTTATAGAGTCTGCATCAGTAATTAGTAATTCTGTGTGTGTGTGTGTGTGTGTGTGTGTGTGTGTGTGTGTGTATGAGGTTTTTTAAACTTGGAGAACTACAGAGATACTCTGAACAGCACTTGAAGTTCATGTTTATGAAAGTTACTTAATGGATACTTTTCTTTCTTCCTCTCTGCTAGATGACATGGTGGTAATGCTAATTGATGATGGTAACAACTATCCGTTCTTTGTACCTAACAAGTACTCTGGTCCTCTACACCATGTATACATTGTGCCACACAACCTTCTCAGCCTCACAATTTAGGTATTATTCCTATTTTTCTGATGAGGAAAAGATTTGCAGGGAGGTTGAGTAACTTGCTCAAGGTCACATTGTTGTGTAGTAGAACGGGGAATAGAAGTTAATTCTGCCTGTTGCTTGTTTGTTAACCACAGGACATCCATTAAAAAGGAGCAATGAGTGTAAGTGGGTAGAGAGTGGCTCCATTTAACTCATGCAAAGATAACAACACTTTCATAGGAGCATCCACACACCTGATAACAACTCTGCACAGTTTCTCTCTGTGTTATATCCCGAAGCATCATTATGTACTTCATAAATAGCTATGGCTTGGACAAAATATAACAACTTTTGCTCTTTTCCTTATCTCCCTTGAGCTTCCTTGACATTATTCATTCAGTAAACTTGATGAGCCTGAATTGTTCAGAGAATTTTCTTTCCTTGTTTTAATTTTATTTTTCACATAAAAAGTTAGTAAATGCAATATATGCAAAAAAGTGTAAATAACATGTACATGTAGTTAAAAATTTTAAAAGGTAAACATTCATATACTCACTAACCCAGCTTAACAAATAGGATATCATCTTCGAAACCTTATTTGCTCTTCCTGGAATATATCTGTCTTTCTCTCCACTCAGAGGTACATATAACCCTGAACTTTATATTAATCATTTCCTTGCTTTTCTCTATGATCTTACCACATGTATAGATAAACTATAAAAATATGTTGTTTTGTTTATATTTGAGATCAACATTAGGTTTTGAGATTTATCCATTTTAATGCTTATAGTTTTCTCATTTTCAATGCATAGAATTTTATTACTACTCTGTGATATTATATACCACAATTAATCCATTTCATTATCAATAAGCATTTGGATTATTCCCACATTTATGCTGCTAAAAATACTGTTGCTATAAACATTTTTGTATGTATCTCCTGATACAAGGGTTTCTCCAGAGTACTTATCTAAGAATGAAATTGATGGGTCACACTGCTTGTAAATTCTCTAATTTAGTAGGTAGTGTTGAATTATTTTCTAAAAAGCTTGTACCAATTTTTATTCCCACCAATTCAAGCCTTACATATTCCCACATTCTTGTTGGTACTTTCTATTGTCAAAGTTCATAATTTTGTCCACCTGATGGGTGTGAGAATATATCATCTTAGGGTTTTATTTTGCTCATCCTTTATTTCAGTGACCTTGAATCATCTTTTTATATGATTATTGGCCATCTAGATATTCTCTGTTGCAGTTGGGCAGTTTGATGTAATTATGAATTCCAAAAATATAATTGGATCATGCTTGTAAACTGATCTGTTAATCTGGGCATGATTAAGTTATGATTAGGGCGTTGACTTGGCCATGTCAGTAGGGCATTGAGCTCCACCCCTTTGATGGGTGGGGAATTGAATATAAAAGGCAAGGCAAGAACAGAGTTGAAGAAGTTTTTGAGAAGCAGTTTTGATGTTGGAGAAAAGGCCCCAGAAGAAGAGAAGTGATCCGTTCGCCTGATAGTCTACAGCTGACCTTGTGGAGGAACCAGAAGAGCTAAGCCCAGAGAGAAATGCAGCCCCAGGAAGAGAGGAACACAAGAAGCCTGAACCCTGGCAAACGTTGGCAGCTGTCTTGCTCCAACACGTGTCAATGAACTTTGGTGAGAAGAAACTCAACGCTTTATAGCCTGGTATCTGTGGACTTCTAACCCAAATAAATACCCTTTATGAAGACCAACCCATTTTTGGTATTTCACATTAGCACCCCTTTGGCTGACTAATGCATTCTCTTCTTGTAAAATGTCTGTTCATATCTTTCTCCTGTTTCTCTAGTAGATCGTTAGTCTTTTTCTTATTATTCCTTCTCCAGGAATTAAAAAAAAATGTTTCTTGATACTACTCCTTTGTCACATATATGTATTATGAATACATGTGTTTTTCTCCCAGCTTTTGGTTTGTTATTCCATACTATGGATTCTTTTTTCAGGTCTTAAGAAACCATTATCTAATTCAAAGTTATGAAGATTTACTCTTATGTTTTCTTGTAAGTGTTTTTTTAAAATATATAGGTTTAGCTCTTACATTTAAGTCTATGATCTATTTTTATGGTAACTTTTTTAGATAGTGTGAGGTAGGGGGTCCAACTTCATTCTCACTTAGATATCCTGTTGGCCCAGAACAATTTATTGTAAAATTATTCTTTCCCCTATGGTTTTGACACCTTTGTAGAAAATCAATTGATCATAAATATAAGAGATTATTTCTGGACTCTCAATTCTATTCCATTGATCTATATATCTATCCTTATGCCAGTACTACATTATCTTTACTTCTGCAGCTTTGTAGTAAGTTTTGAAATAGGGATGTGTGAGTCCTCCAACTTAGTTCTTCTTTTTCAAGATTATTTTGTCTACTCTGATTCCCTTTCATCTCCATAAGAGATTTTGGATTAAAACTTGCCAATTTTGGCAAAAAAATGCAGCTGGAATTTTGATAGGCATTGCATTGAATCTTTGGATTGATTTGGAAAGTATTGCCATCTCAACAATATTAGTTTAAATTTCAATCCATGAATATGGGATACATTTCAATTTATTTAGGTCTATTTTTTAATGATGTTTTGTAGCTTTCAGTGTAAAAGTCTTGAACGGCTTTTGTTAAATTTATTTCTAAATATTTTTGATGCTATTGTAAATGAAGTTGTTTTCTTAATTTAATTTTTGGATCATTCATTGCTAATGTATAGACATAAAGTAGATTTTTGTATAATTGATCTTGTATCCTGCAACTTTGATGACATATTTATTAGTTCTAATAGTTTGTATGTGTGTTTTTGGGTGTGTGTGCTCCTTAATTTCCTATATAGTAGATCATATCATTTGCAAATAGATATAGTTTTAGTTCTTCCTTTTCAATATGGATGTTTTTTTTTTTTTTCTTACCTAATTGCCCTTGCTAGAACCTCTAGTACAATGTTGAATAGAAGTGGCAAGAGTGAACATCCTTGTCTTGTATTTGATTTTAGGAAGAACAGTCCTTCACTATTAAGTATCATGTTACCTCTGGGTGTTTTCATAGATGGCTTTTATCAGATTTTGGAAGTTTCCTTCTAACCCTAGTTTGTTGAATGTTTTCATCAGGAAAGTGTTGGCTTTTGTTAATCCACATTTTACACATCTATTGAGATGATCATGTAGTTTTTGTCCTTTATTCTAATAATGTGGGTTAGTATAGTGATTGATTTTTGTATGTTAGAGAATCTTGCATTTCTGGGATAAATCCCACTTGGTCATGATATGTAATCATTTTTATATGTTCCTGGATTTGGTCTACTTGTATTTTGTTGACGATCTTTGCATCTATATTCATAAGGGATATTGGTCTATAGTTTTCTTGTGATGTTGTTGTTTGGTTTTGATATCAGGGAAATACTGACCTTATATAATGAGTTGGGAAGTATTCTCTCCTCTTTTATTTTTATTTTTTGGTAGTTTATGAGGAATTGGTATAAATTTTTCTTTAAATATTTAAAAGGTACAATTCACAGGTGAAGCCATTTTGTCCCAGGCCTTTCTTTGTGGGAAGTTTTTTTTTTTTAATTACTAATTTAATCTCTTGCCTTGTTATAAGTCAATTCACATTTTCAATTTCATTTTCAGTCAGTTTTATTTTTATTTATTTCTTTATTTCTTTCTTTCTTTCTTTATTTATCCCCCCCTTGCTGCTTGTGCTTGCTGTGTCCATTCGCTGTGTGTCTTCTCCGTGTCTGCTTATCTTCCCCTTGGTGTGAGGTCCCGCTGCATCAGCCCCTCGCACTGCGCGGGCCGTCCTGCCCTCACAAGGAGGCCCCGGGAAGCGAACCCGGGGCCTCACACATGGTAAACGGAGGCTCTATTGGTTGAGCCACACCCGCTTCCTGTTGTGAGGGCTTGCTGCATCAGCCCACTAGGCTGCGCGGGCCGGCCTGCCTTCACAAGGAGGCCCCGGGAAGCGAACCCAGGGCCTCCCATATGGTAAACGGGGGCTCTATCGACTGAGCCACTCCCGCTTCCCTTCAGTCAGTTTTAGTAGTTTGTGTTCTTACAAGATTTTATCCATTTCATCTAATTATCTAACTTATTGACATAAAATTGTCCGTAACATTCCTTATAACTCTTTATTTCTTGAAGGTTGGTAAAGATAGCTCTGTTTCATTAATTACTCTAGTAATTTCAGACTTCTCTCTTTTACCTTAATCTATATAGCTAAAGGCTTGTCAATTTTGTTGATCTTTTCGAAGAATCAATTTCTGGTTTAGTTGATTTCTATTGTTATTTTATTTTCTATTTCATTTATTTTTAGTCCTGTTTTATTATCTTTCCTTTCACTTGCTTTAGAATTAGTTTGCTCTTTTTTTAACTTGTCTTAGGGTAGAAAGTTAGGTTCTTGATTTAAAATCTTTAGTTTTTTTAAATATAGGCAGTTATAGGTATAAATTTCCCTCTTAGAACTGCTTTAGCAGCACCTTATGTATTTTGGTATCTTGTGCTTTCATTTTCATTCATCTCAGAGTATTTTTTAAATTTCCCTGATAACTTCTTTGACTTACTGGTATTTAAGAGTGTACTGTTTAAGTTCTACATATTTGTGAATTTCCCAAGTTTATAATTTAATTCCATTGTTATCAGAGAATACTCTTTGTACTATTTCAATCCTTTTATATTTATTGAGGCTTGTTTTATGGCCTAATATATCATGTATCCTGGAGAATGTTCCATGTGCATATGAGAAGAATATGTGTTCTTCTGTTCTTGGGTGAAATGTTCGATTGATGTCTGTTAGGTCTAGTTGGTTGAAAATAGACTTCTCTAATAGCAATTTTTAAAAGGAGTTTTTCCTCTCATTTTTCTTGACAATTGTATCAATTTTCATTTTACCTCTTTGGTGGAGACATAGCCTCTGGAAAACCTGAATATTGTCCATTAGATCATTTTGGAATGCCTCCCCACTAATCACTCCATACTACCCCATCCTTTAGCAAATTTACTGCCCTACTCATTCCAGAGGAAAGAAGGAAGAAAGATTGGCAGCGGGAAATGGATACTGCCTAAGCAGAGGGAAGAGCCTGTGAAAAGGCCATGTGATGGTGGTGGATGGACAAAGAGTAGTTCTATCTGGCAGGAGTATAAAATTGGGTTGTGTAGGAGAGGAGAGGCCAGTGAACCAGTGATAGAAAAGAAGGGACAGAAGTTGGCAAGGACCTTAACTTTAAAAACATTGTAAACCACATTAAGGAGTTTAGAATTTATCCTGATATCAAGGGGGAGCTGTTATAGAGTAAACTGTAAATAAGGAAGGTTTGTGTTTTAGAATGATCACTCTGGTTGTAGTATGGAATGTGAATTGGAACAAGGCAAGGTTGTTACAGTATCTACATGACAGTCTATCCACTAGTGGTCTGACTGAGGGTGGCAGTGGAAATGCAAAAGAAGTGGAGAGAGTAGAGAGACAATTTAGTCTACAACATCAAATGGATTTGGTCTATGATTTGATGGGGCTGAGGGAGATGGACACATCAAGGATGATGTCCTTATCTTCGGCTTTGGTAATAGAAGTAGTCTGGTTCCATCTGGCCAGTTATCAGGTCTGTTCTAATATGAGTGAGACAGTAGTATTGTCTGCCTCACACCAAACTTCTCAGCCCTGTGCTGGAAGAAGAAGGGACTCCTGGGACAGCATGGCAGGATGCCCTTGATATTTGCCATTGAAAGTGCATGTCAGGAGAAACTAGCCCCCCTCTGCCAACTTCTGCTTTCTCTGCCTGTGCTTTCTTTTGTGACCTATTCTTTTGTTACAAGATTTCTAAATGGATGTTTTGGCTGAAAATCTAAGGAGACTTATATTACACACCAAAATGAATCATGAGACAGCACCCAATAAACTGCATAATTTAGACCAAGCAAAGGAAGAATATCCTTAGAGGATATCTCTAGAGAGAGCTTTGCTCTTTATTTTTATTTTTATTTTTTATTACCACCTACCATCCCCACACTAATCATTAGAGAAAAACTTTAAGTAGGTGCTTTAGAGTAAAATGTGAGTCTTGTGAAGATCAAGGAAAATGCCATAGTCAATACCTGAGGTCTCTCAAAGCCAGAGTGGGCTGGCTAGTGGCTAACAGAGAGGTGCTGTGTTGAGTGGCCTGCACCCTCAGAGTTTGTCACCCATGTCAAAAGATGCTTGGGATCATATGAGATAGTGTGAGAGTTGGTGGAGTCTTTATAGATCCTGTGTACAGGCCTCATGTATGGAGGCAAGAGAAATGTTCAAAACTGGAGGTGGACCTCTGTGTTCCTAGGGGTTGCTGAAATAGTTATGAATGTCCAGCAAGAATTGAGTTTTATCTACCTGCAGCAAGGAAAATGCACATCAGAGATACTGCTGATGGAAAAGGGGAATGGAAGGAGTCTCTAAAGAACCCACAAATAAGTCTATGAGGAAAAGAGTCAGTGTATTAGTGACAAGACCAGTCAAATAAGAACTGCTTTACATCTCTCTCTCTACAACTCACTGCCAGAGAGGGCAGAAACCTTAGATAGAAATTGGGAAAGGGGAAGTAGGAAAAGAGAGAAGAAGTGGACCACTCCTTTCTTGATTCTGAGTTTTCTCCTTGCCGCAAACCCCGGCTAGAAAAGGAGATATGATATAACTTGAAATAAAGCTAGAAGCTTTGGCAATTACAGCAAACTGCACGGCCTAATTGCAGAACTGAGAATATGTTTTGTAACTTAAAGTCAGCATAGGGCTTTGAATTGCTTAAGAGTGACCAGCACAGTCATGGGACTGCCCATGACTTGCCCTGCAGCATGGGTTTTAAATGGATATTAGGAGGCAAAATTAAGTTACATTGTGATTAAATCCCACAATTCCTGATAGTTGAATATACACATTCATTCAACACTTTTTTTTTTTTTTTTTGCTGAAGACCTAATAAGTATTGAGTCCCAGGCTCAGCTGTAGGGATGGAAGTGGGGTGTGTGTGGGGGTGGGGGATAAGATGAGAGTGCTCTGCTTCTGCTCTGTTGAAGCCTGTAGTCTAGTATAGATCATAATACCACTGGGAAGGAGAAGGTGGTTGCCCAAATTCTAAACTCAAGTTCCTGGGCAGGACTTTAGCTATGTTGCCTGTTGGAAGTATGGCCTTAATGACTGACCACTTTATTCTAAATTTGTATAAGGGGAAAACTCAAGAAGAGGCCAAGGTGGTATTCTGTGCATCTCGTATGTGCATGTAATGCTTCTCTGTGCATGAAGGAAATGAACAAATGGAATGTGAATTTATTCATTATCATGCAATGATTCAGTTAGTTTTAGCTGCTTCATTAGTTAATAAGTTGAAAATCTCAGAGGAACTGTGATGCTAGAACATAAATGTAACTAATCACTTTCTTAGGAACTGATCATATTGAATGTCAAAGAGCATAGCCCTTTCTGTAGATAGTCATGTTTTAATTTCAAAAATAAAAATATTAATAGAATTAAATGGCAACCAATAGTAGTTTACTGGTGATAGATTATTTTTTTAGTGTCAGAATAAAGTGACTTAGTAGTAGCTAAAAAGGGAGAGTATATTTTCAAATACTTGTAATTTAGTATAATAAAAATACTAGAAGTTAAAAGTAACATTTTAGTAGCATCAACATAATCAAAACAAAAACAGCTTGGCAAGAACTGTGTGGAATCCCTTTGGAAGTGAGTTAAATCAGAATATTAAATTGATGTTTTGGAGGAGATCCAACTTACGATAATGCTACATTCCTATGTATATGCTGGGCCATGTGCAGACATTAGACAGGAGGCATCAGAAAACTGGTTAGAGGTCTCAAACTATTTCAACCCCTGAAGAAATAAAAGTATAAAAGAGGAGAGAGATGGAAAGAGCTATTTATGATAATATTTTTGAGAGAGAACTGTTCTTACATCCTATCATCTACAAGGGGGAGGGATATGGATAAGTGTTATTCTTTAAACTCAAGCTTAAGGAAAGAGGCTTAATTAGGTCTAGGCTTGAAGTTACATATGTACTCTGGACTGATGTCTGAAATATGGCTTGGAAATCCAGAAGGCAAGAGAGGTGGACCATTGAACTGCTTTGGTAGCAGAGTGAAGGACTTGTATTCCAGAGTTGGCCAGAGCACAGGGTATATGAGTACTTCCTTTGGGGCCAGAAAAAGCTAAAGTGGGAGAGAGAGCTGGCCTGGAGCCATTTTAAATTCCCAGTGAAATACATAAAATCTGAGATTTGCTTTAAAATACTCCAGCGGAAAAGGAGGAAAGGAAAAAAATGTTGATAATTGTTAAAGTCAGATGACAGGTAAATGGGGGTTTAATTTGTCATACGTCCTACTTTGGTTATGCTTGCTAATGTCCGTAATAGAAAGTTTAGAAAATTCTGCTAAAAAGGGTGTCTATTGGAAGGCAATGGGATTCCAATAGAGAGAATCTGTTTGGCATGCACCACCCAGCAAACCTGAGATGGAAGGAGTAGAGCAGCTGGAGGAGAGAACTTTGGAAGAGGTACCCAATGCTTGGGAATCTCTGTATAATGTGTGAAAGTATGTCAAAAAGCCCCCTTTAAACACTTTATAAGCCCAGACTTTGAGAAGTCATCATCGGCAGTACCACTGAAGTAACAACTATCCTGTCTCCATTCATTTCTCAAAAACAGGGCCTGGCAAGTAGGGGAGGAGCTAAGCAAGATGTAGAGAAGAACTGGGGGAGGAGGTAAGTAGGAGAGAGGAGGAGTCAGCCCCAGTTAAGGAAAAGCAGATATGTTAGGCACGGAAAGGGAAAAAGAGTAAGACTTCTATCACCTTAAGTGGGTGACATACAAAAAGGTCTCTTGCTGAGGAAGGGAACAAGATTTAACTCTAAATCAATTTCAAATTTTGATAAATACATGGGACTGGACAATTTTAATTACTGAACTGACATTGGGTTTGTGACATAAAGTATCTGGAGGGTTTTACAATATCTGGGAATGACTAGCAAAGTCATGGTTTTTGCATGAATTTTTAATCCACAGGCAGGGCAAGAACTATCCTCTTTGAGTCGACTGAGCAATTTTAAAGAGACAGATTGAAAAGAAAAGACAAAGATATTGGGGTTTAAATTCCAAGCATCCGTTCAGTCCGATTTACAGGTGTTTTCCCTCATTTCGACCTCCTAGCAACTCCATGGGTGATAAGGAAAGTATTGCTGGTCTCACTTTATCAGTAAAGAAATTAAAGTGCCAAGAAGTTGAATGATTTGTACAGGTTCACATAGTTGCTAAGTGACTGAAGCATAACTAGAATTTGGGTCTTTCATTACTTTTCTGGTCAAGGGTTTGTGCACTATAACTTCTGAATCCAGGCCAGTCCTGGAGATTTGGAGAAATTCCAGGGAATGGGCTAAAAGAGTTAGAGATGCTCCGGGGGTAATGAAGAAGTGTTGGGGGTTACCTTGTTGCATCTATACTAGCACTGAAACCTGCTTCCTCCCAATCCCAGGACCTTGTCACCTCTTCAGGGAAATCAGAAACTGAGAACTGATTTGTGTTTAGAGAAAGCTTTTGGGGCCAAGAAGCCCAAGGCTTTCCTTTCCAGGTCTAAACATTGGAAGAAGCCCTGGGAGGATGCGATTTTCTCCTGATGGCTCAGGTCAATCAATCAATCAATCAAGAATTATTTAAACACTCAGTGTATACAGAACTCTGCTGGGTTCTAAAACATGCATGTGGGTGCTCCTCATCATCTAGTGATACTGGAGACTATAGAGGACTCTTTTCTCAAGGTGGAAATGTGCATGTTAATTAGCTAATTCAACTACAGATAAGGTTGGATCAATAAATGAGCCCCTACAATGTGCCACTGTGGTGACCTTGGAAAGGCTGGAGATACAATGATCAGAAGAAGAAAGAAAAAAAAAGAAAGAAAGGAAAATGTATTAGCCAAAGGGGTGCTGATGCAAAGTACCAGAAATCTGTTGGATTTTATACAGGGTATTTATTTGGGGTAGCAGCAGTTACAAGGCCCTAAAGAGTCCAAATCAAAGTTACTTCCTCACCAAAGTCTGTTGCCATGTTTTGAAACAAGATGGCAGGCAATGTCTGAGAGGGTTCGGTCTTCCTCTTTCCTCTTAAGGCTCCGTGGCCCCAGCTCCTTCCAATCTCAGCTGTAGAATGGAGAACTCATTTCTTTCCAAGCTCAGCTGTTCTGTTCTCTTTACAAGGTCAGCTGTTAACTATTAGGTGAATGGCTCATCTCTCTTCCCAGGATGCAGGATCCTCTTCTGTGTCTAAGGAGTCCCCTTCCTCTGTATATCTTCTTGATTGAGTGTCCGTGTCCATTTGTATAGTCCACAGAGGGGGTGGGGACTCAAACTGAGTCACCCTAATGACGTGGTTGAATCCAAGCCCTAGTCTTAACATAATTTAATCAAAGGCATCTCAGCTGAATCAAATACAATCAAAGGGTATCACGCCCAGAGGAACAGACCAGCTTATAAACATAATCTCTCTTTTTGGAATTCATAAATAATATTAAACTGCCACAGAAAAGGAAAAGAAAATGAAAAAAAAAAAAGCATTCTCTGGTCTCATGGGACTTGTAGTGTAGAAGGGCAAAGAGTAATGAAAGGATAAGCTCTGATAAGTGCTAAGAAGGAGAATTACAGGGTGCTATAAGAATACAGTACAGGGGCTGGCACCCTCATTAGCAGAGTCAGGGAAAGCTGAAGGAATTTAATATTTCTTCATCAGAGATGAACTCGGTACCTTCTGTTGGAGTCAGGGAGGGACTAAGGGAGGTAGTTTTTAGAGACCTCATCTCCAGAAGTACTATCTTTCTTGCCTGAGAAAAACAGACTATTAATATACATAGAATTAAAACGGAATTAATTTACATGGGGAAAGCATCTTACTTTCATTGATCAAGGAAACATGAAAAACCTGAATTTAGTACTTTCGTAACTTCCATGATTTTAATTTCTGTGGGATAAGCTCTTTGTTATGCTCTAGGCTTTGAGGGAGCAAGAATTAAGTCTTGGACTTAATTTCTTTTTAATGAACATAGTGACAAAAAGAAAACTCAGCAGGGTTCAGGTGCAGACTCCCATGTGAGAGGCAGAGGAGGGGTGGTAGGGAGGACACGTGATTATGAAGCAGGCAGCAAATGGTCCCCCACAACAGCTTCTTTGTAGAGTGAGGATGGCAGGGAGGAGATGTTGGGGTGATAAAGAAAGGTAAGAGGGGGTAGCAGGTCTTGGGGAAGAAGACAGGACTCAATAAGACCCAGGATGTCAATAGGGCTGTTGGGGATCCCAGAGTAAATCTCCTGAGTGTGGGGATCTTTGTGGCTTGCACAAAGTGGGTCTCCAGTAGGTGCTTTATAACCCATATAAAGTAGGGTTACAAATAGAAAGTAAGGATCAGGGAAAGAATGGAGAAAGGAGCCCCTTAGCTTCCTGGTAGTCTGTACATTGGCAAACCTTGATTTTTGGCTTAATGTTCAGGTAAATTGATGAACCTCTGCCCTTCTTTCTCAATAGTGGACATGCATGACCTAGCCCAGTCACCTGATTGGGCAAAGTGGGCTGATGGGGCAGGATAACTGCTGTCAGAACACTAATCTTAGATGGAGGTGCTCCTTGGGGCTGTTGTCCGGGAGACAGGGCAACACACAATTCTTCTCCTGCACTCCAGGTAGCCAGAAAGAGGGAGGAAGAAAGGGAGGGGCTGAGAACATCAGGTTTCTCTTTTGGCTCTGGTAGGAGGAATGCTGACTTAGTTCCACCACTTTCACTGTATTTTTAATTACTAATAGCTGTCTCACAATGGCAGCATTTAGTGAAATGTCTTGTGTATACCAATGACTTCCTATACTCTTTGAGAATATTCATAGTGGCACTGCAGCCTCATACAAAGTACATTAATCAAATAAGAAAAATACATCACAATAAATCAAAATGCAAATTGCAGAAATAATATTGTAACAGCATAAATAAAAGAGGGGGAGCATTTTATTCATTCAAAAGTTTGCAACAAATTTCAGAGCCCATCAATTGCTTTTTCTCTTAACTTAAGATAATTTTGTAAATCATCCATAATACTGAGAAAGTGCCTGGCATATTTAGGTACTCAATAAATACTTGTAGAATGAATGAATGAATTTTTCAGTCCTGCCAATACTTCTTCTGTGACCTTGCACAAATTAATAATTATAACTACTTCCTTAGGGTAATAATGGACTCATGGAAATGCATCCCTTTCTTTGAACCTAGTTTTAAGGCCAGATATGACCTGCTCTTTAGGATTGGCTGGGATATGTTGCTATTCCAGATGGTGCTTGATTCTATGCTTTTTATTTGCTTTTGTTTTTGTTACATAGACTGGCTTAAAATTATTCTGAGTGTCAGATTAGTCATTTTTAAATCCATGATATCCAAAAAGTTACTTTAAGGCATACATCTGGGCCATTAAAGTAACTGTGAATCAGATATTCCTAGTCTTGACCTAAGAGCTGGGATGTACACATCCTTTAGGTGAATGCCAGGTTATTGGGAAGTCCTGCTCCATATCTGTGAGTGTAGGTAAATTCTGGAGTAGTTGGATGGCCCAGGAAAAATGAGGGTAGGGACACAAGAATAGGTCCCACAACTTGCCTTTCCTACTGTGTCCCAAAGGGACCCTCAAAATAAGTCACAGGGTTTAGAGTTCACTATGGTGAAGTAAACCCACTATAGCCCACCTGACCTACTGAGTACAGCTAACAACTCTGGACGAAATACAAAAATCAAACACTGAAGCCTCTGAAAAGTAAACAAAAGCAGGCAAATTGTGAAAGGGCATCAAAACTTGGAGAAGCATCCCATGGACGGGGAGCAAACAGTGAGTTATTTCTGGTTTCTTCTTATACCTTTGCCGGAGGTTGGATATCAGTTGTGGAGCTGGTTGGCAGGT
>JAQZBX010003792.1:49276-63591 GCA_029593785.1 Cabassous unicinctus
CTTAAAAAAAAAAAAAAAAAGGCGAAGGGGTGAGCCAGGCCCGCGTGTTGAGCAAGGCCCACGCGGATGCGTGGTGAGCCACGCAGCAAGATGATGAGATAACTAAAAGAGAGACACAGGGGAGAGACAAGGCAAGACGCACCAGAAAGCAGGACCTGAGGTGGCGCAAGTGACAGGGTGCCTCTCTCCCACATAGGAGGTCCCTAGGATTGAATCCTGGTGAAGCCTGGAGGAGAAAAATGAGAAAGAGAAGGCAAGAAGCAGGCACAGATGATCACTCAGCGAATGGATGCAGACAACAAGCTGGGGGGCGGGGGGACGGGGACGATGACGACTCATAGAACTGTAAACCAAAAGAAAAAATAAAGTCAATTTAGAAAAAAAAAAAAAATCTACACAAAGTATCGGCTAATTCTCAAGCTATCCATGTGTTCTTCAGACCCATACCAGCATAGCAACAGTTTAGAGAATTAAACTGAAATTTGAAACACAACACATAGAAGGTAAGACAGAATTTTCAGTCTGAATATAAATGGGTTGATTGCCTGCCAAAACAAAAATATCAACACTCTCCAAAGGATTATAACAGGACCCAAGTCTACACATAACACTCATAAGATTACTTAAATACAAAGAAACGGGAAAATGTAAACAGTTTTCAAGGGAAAGGACAATCAACAGATGCCAGCCCCAAGATGATTCAGATTTTGAATTATTAGATAAAGACATTAAAGCAGCGATTATGATTATGACCTACGAAGTAAAAGAAAACACAAATTTCAGCAGAGAAATAGAAACTATAAAAGAGAACAAAATGGAAATTTTAGAACTGAAAATTCATTCTCCAAAATAGATACCTCACTGAGTGGACTCAAGAGCAGAATGGAGATAACAGAGGAAAGAATCTGTGAGCTTGACTATTGATAAATAGAAATTATCGAGTCTGAAGAACAGAGCGTGTAAACAAAGTGAAAAATAAATAGAAAAGAAATTCAGGCACTTGAGAACAAATTCTAAGTGGTCTAAATTTGTAACTAAAGTCTCAAAAGGAGAGAAGAAGGAGATTGGGGCAGAAAAACATATTTGAAGAAGTATTAACCAAATCCAAATTTGGTGAAAGACATAAATTTACAAGATCAAGCTCAGTGTAAACAGGATAAATTCAAGGAAACCACACTTAGGCACATCATAATTGAACTGCTGAAAATAAAGAAAATGTCCTAAAAGCAGATAGAGAAAAACAATACATTACACACAGGTGGGCAATTATTTGAATTACTGGATTTTTCATCAGAATCTATGGAGGCAAGAAGATAAAGGAATAACATATTTAAAGGGCTGAAACAAAAGAACAAAATTCAAATCCTATGAAAATAGCTTTCAGGATTTAAGGTAAAATAATGACATTTTTGGAAAAAGGAAACAAAGAAATTTTGCCTCCAGTATACCTATTTTATAAGAAATGCTAAAAGAAGTTATTCAAGATGAAAGGAAATGCTACTAAAAGGAAAAATTGGATCTGTAGGAATGAGGGAAGATGGATGGGATGCTAAATAACTGGATACTTATAAAAGACTACTTGTGGCAGTTTGGCATTGTTTATGAATTCCAAAAATAGATATTGGATTATGTTTGTAAACTGGTCTGTCGGAGGTTTCACTTTTACTTGATTAAATTATGATTCGGGCTTTGATTGGGTGGGGACTCACAGAGAAAATGACAAGGCACAGGAGTTAGTTGGAGTTTTGATGCTGGAGTTTTGAGCTGGAGCCCCAGGAACTAAACATGCAGTAGAAGAACACAGAGAAGCAGATATGTGAGGAAACAGAGAAAGTTCCATTAGACACAGCAAAGGCCCCGGGAAGAGAGAAAAGCCATTTGCCTGATAGTTTGCAGCTGCAGAGACCAGAGTCCTGAGCTGCTGAGCCTGGAGAGAAACGAGCCCCAGGAGAGGGATGAGACTTATGGCAGCCTACAGCTGATATTGGAAGAAGCTGGGACCACAGAGCCTTCAGAGGAAGAGGAAGCCTGAATCCTCGCAGACATTGCCCGCCATCTTGCTTCAACACGCGGCAACAGACTTTGGTGAAGGAAGTAACTTATGCTTTATGGACTGGTAACTGTAAGCTTCTACACCAAATAAATACCCTTTATAAAAGCCAACGGATTTCTGGTATTTTGCATCAGTGCCCCTTTGGTTGACTAATACACTACTCTTTTTCCTCTTAAAGCAAAAATTATTATAATATTGTTGGCTGGGGTTTTTCAATATATGTCGATTAAATACTTATGACAACTTTAAGGTAAACTTTAGTTGGGGGGGAGGACTATGTGATTTCAAGGCTTTTCCATTTTACATGAAGTGATACAATATTAACTCTATGTAGACTGTGAAAGTTTAGGTATGCATATTTTAATTCCTAGAAAACCTCCCCCCCCAAAATACAAAGAGATACAGTCAAAGCCAATAGATAAATTTTAATGGAATACTAAAAAATACTCAAATAATCAAAAAGAAGGCATAGTGGAAGAACAGAGAAATATTACAGAGGAGACAAACAAATAATACAATGTTAGACCTAAGTCCAGCCATATCACTAATTACATCAAATGTTAATGGTTGAGCCAAAAACAACTTGAAAAAGAGGAATGAAGTTGGAAAACTCTCACTTCCTGACTTGAAAGCATATTACAAAGCTACAGTGGTCAAAACAGCACAATGCTGTTATAAGCATATATATACCAGTGGAATCAAACTGAAAGTCAGAAGTAGACTCTCACATCTATGACCAATTGATGTTTGATAAAGCTGCCAAGTCCACTCAAGTGAGAAAGAATAGTCTCTTCAACGAATGGTGCGGAGAGAACTTGATATTCATATGCAAAAGAATGAAAAAACGCTATCTCACACCATATACAAAAATTATCTCAAAATGGATCACAGACCTAAATATAAGAACCAGGACTACCAAAGTTCTAGAACAAAATGTAGGAAAGCATCTTCAAGATCTTGTAGTAGGAAATGGTTTCTTAGACTGTACACCCAAAGCACAAGCAATGTAAGAAAAAAATAGATAAATGGGACCTCCTCAAAATTAAAATCTTTTGTGCATCAAAGGACTTTGTCAAGAACATGAAAAGACAACCTACTTAATGGAAGAAAAGATTTGGAAACCACATATCCGATAAGGGCTTAATATCCAGATTATATAAAGAAATCCTACAACTCACCAATAAAAAGACAAACAACCCTGTTAAAAAATGGTTAAAAGACTTAAATAGACATTTCTCCAAAGTGGAAATACAATTGGCTATAAAGCACATGAAAAGATGCTCAAGATCACTAGCTATTAGAGAAATGTAAGTCAAAACCACAATGAGATATCATTTCACACCTATTAGAATGGCCACTATTAAAAAAAACAGAAAACTACAAGTCTTGGAGAGGATGTGGAGAAATAGGAACACTCATTCATTGTTGGTGGGAATGTAAAATGGTGCAGTCGCTGTAGAAGACAGTTTGGCAGTTCCTCAGGAAGCTAAGTATAGAATTACCATATGGTCCAGTAATCCTGCTACTAGGTATATACCCAAAGAACTGAAAGCAGGGGTGCAGATATTTGCACACCAATGTTCATAGCAACATTATTCACAATTGCCAAATGATGGAAGCAACCCAAGTGTCCTTCAATTGATGAATGGATAAACAATATGTGGTATAGACATTCAATGGAATATTATTCAGCCATAAAAGGGAATGAAGTCCTGAAACATGCAACAACATGGATGAACCTTGAGGACATTATGTTGCATAAAATAAGCTAGTCACAAAAGGACAAATACTGTATGATTTCACTGTAATGAACTAATTATAATAAGTAAACTCATAGAGTTAGAATCTCAACTACAAGGTTCCCAGGAGATAGACTGAGGTTAGAGAATGGGGAGTTGATGCTTAACTTGTACAGAATTTCTATTTAGGCTGATGGGAAAGGTTTGGAAATGGATGGTGGTGATGTTAACACACTACTGTGAGTGTAATCAATAGCACCGAACTATGTAGGTGAAGGTGGTAAAAAAGGGGAAACATTAGGATATATATATTACTAGAATAAAAATAAAGATAAAACAGGGTACAACATAGTGAACCCTACTGTAGATGATGGATATAGTTAGTCTAAATCTAAGAATGTTCTTTCATGAATTAAAACAAACGCAATACAAGGTATTACTAATAGGGTGGTATATGGAAAAAATATACCTTATGTAAAGAATGGACGATAGAATTATTTTAATAATCTTTCATCAATTGTAACAAAGGTAATTACTGTTAAAAATAGTACAATTATTAAAAAGTGCTATCATAAATTATACCAAATGGTCCACACCAAAGCAAGGAGTTGGTAGGGTGGCCTTCAGGAATCTTTTGTATTTTCTGCATGATTGTTTTGTAAATTCACAACTTCTCTAATAAAAAAAAAATGTTTGTTTATGGCTGAAGCACTAAAAGTGGGTATAAAAGTACCTACTATATGCTGCCTTCAAAAGACACATGTTAAATATGAAGACACATATAAGTTGAAAGTAAACGGGTGGAAAAAATATGTACCATGCAAATCGTAAGCATATGAAAACTAGACTGGCTTTTTAAAAGATCAGATTAAGTAGACTTAAAGACTCCGAGTAATCAGAGGTAAAGAGAGATATTTTATAATGATCAAAGTAACAATTCATCAGGAAGACAGAATGATTCTAAGTGTGTATGCAGCTCCAGTTCCCTGGGTCGCTCTGGGAAAGACCATCCAAGTCTGCTGTCCAGCAAAGCATCCTCAGCATGGTTTCAGTGATGTCCAGTGCACCCATGCCCTGGGTGACAGCTGGGTCTAGCATAGAGTTAGGTGGGCTGATGTTCTCTCGCCACTGGCTAATCAGCTTTTGAAGAACATTTTATCCATGACATTGTTAGTTACTAGAAACGAAACTCTTCTAGGAGATGAGCTCTCCTTCCTGGTAGGAGAAGAAATGAGAACAAATTAGTTATTTGTTCATTTTGAATTTTCCAGGTGTTTTAAGGTGATTACTACAAATACAATGATGCTAATAGTTCAAAGAAAGTCAAATTAAAATATAAGTAAATAAATACCCCAGCTTTTATTTGGGTTCTGTGTTGTCTTTATAGATTTAGCAGGCTCTTCTTGACAAAATACCATGCCTAATGTCATAGGGGCACACTTCTAACCTTATGCAACTGAAAAACAATCTCCAGGCAAACGCTGGGAATTCAGCAGGAGTAAAATGAGGTCCTTCTGGAATTAAGCAACATCTAAACAGTCTTCAACGGAAAACATTTCCTGCTCTGTGAATGTGATCACTTGTATCCTAGGATTTCATTGCTAATATTTGAATTTTTTAATATGCATAAGTAAGTACATATACAGGATTTCCTTGTGTAATGAGAATAATGGAAGTAATAATAAATGTTGGGGTGAATGTAATTGTAGCTGAAAGGATGATTTTATTACTTGGGAAAGGATACTGTTGGCTGGAGCCAATTCATTAGCCTGTTCTGGCAGTCTGTTATTATTATTATTTCTAGCTCTTACTAGATTTCATTCTTTTAGATAAAAACATGCATATCAGCTTTGGAGTTTGATTGCCTTATGGGCATAAAGCTTTGCATATTTACTGCCCATGAATCATACCAGTATGTGAAATCCAGAGAAGATTCAATTTTTCCTGCTAGATGCACCTCCAGCCGTTTAATTAAAATATGTATTATTAATAAAACTATATTTAAGTCATATTTTTTACAGATATGACTGAAACATTAAGTGCAAATTGTTTCATACTTTCATAGTAATTTGCTTTTAACGTTTTGTGCCTTAATCAAGGTAGCACACTAGTCAAAGGTTTGTGGTACTGCAGATTCTCAGTAGCGATGTTGAGAAAAATAAATGGAAAGTGGTGATTAATGAAACGACACATTTACTTTTGAGAAAGACTTCATGGTCTTCCTGGGACCTGTACTGAATAGGAAACTGCAATAAAGTAAATAGTAGAAAAGAAAAGTTAGTCCTTATTTCAATATATAGCAATGACGTTTGACATTTGCACGGCAGCTTTTCTGTTTTTGAACCAAAGCTGTGATTCAGCCTGGCCATCTGCCTTTAGATGTCACAGTTGTTCTTCCAATGAACTGAACTGGCTTTAGCTATGAGCTTTCAAATTTCTTCCACTTTCTAGAAATCTTTTATAACCAGTAATACTGACTAGAGGCATTATAGCCCACTTACATAATTCTTGGCAAGAGATTGATTCAAAATAGTTTTATTAAAATAGGTGATGAGTTTGCCAATTGAGTGACTCTATTAGACACTGTCTAGCTTTGCCAGGTGGTCATGGTTTATGGAATTTATTTCAGTTGATAAAATTTCCAAACTCTTGAGTATTTGATGCAAATGGTGGTGGTGGAGAAGTGGGCAGAGGAAGCAGAAAGGAAACAATATCTCGTGACTATCTTCTATGTGCCAGGCATTGTGCTAGCCCACCTGCTAGTTATGTTATTCAATCTTCATGCAAAGCAGGAAGGAATAAATGCTCATCTCATGTATTTCACATGCGGTAATGTCACCACTGAGAACGTTGTAGCTGGTAAATAACTGAGTGTGACTGTGAGTTCAACCCTTGGCTTTTTGACTCCAAATCTCCGGTGAAACCACTGCATATTTTCTTGCATACTGAGCTTCTAAAGTTCAGGGTGCCCCCCACCTCCCCAAGGTCTCCAAACAATCAACAAAGCTTCTTTCCCTTATGCTTTACTACTCTTGCCCTTTTAAAAAATCCTTTCCTATCCCTTACTGCAGATTATCTCTTACCCATGCATGGGAATTCCAACTTATACTTTACCTAGGTAGAGTAGTGTTGAACCCTCTTTTTTGACATGTTCTTCAACATAGAACCTTATATCCATCATGCTGTTCAATATTTTAAATTAAACTCCATCATAATACTAATAGCTCTTTGCTGAGTTGCCTGACTACCCAAATTTAACTTTTGTAAGTAATTTATTTGTGACCTCTCTAGCATGTAATTATAGAACTCAGAAAAGGAAGCCTCTTCCTTTACTTTAAAAGAAGCTAGATGCCAAGTCCCCAGGTGCTGATTCTTTTAGTTGGAAGTTATCAGTTCAGCTAATAAGAGTGAGAATTTAATATGGTTTATTTCCTCAAGGGATATTTATAAGGTGTGGTTCCGACTCTGTGACATCCATTAGACTGGAAAGTTTTCTTCAAGGAGAAATAACAGCTTGGAGCTGATTTATGCCCTAGAACACAAATCCTCACTGAAATGTGTTTGTTTTGGTATAGAAATCTGTTCTGAATCCACATAATGGACATATGTAAATATGCCTTTTGCCTTCAATTTCCCCATCCCTCCACACTAACTACAGAAATTGAACCAAGCGTCACATTGTCACCAGAAACATGGATATTCTTCTCTTTTCCCTAACCAATAAGAGAGTTGACCTTTCTTTAAAATAATGTCAATGACCATGCTTGAAAACAAGCAAGATCAGACCTAATTTTCATTCTTTGCTAAAGAAATTCTAGGCAAAGAAATAGAAAGCCCCTAAAGCCCAGCACAGTCCAAGTTCCAAGAAATGAGTGCCAAATTCCTGAGTTTGGTATGGCAGGGTGCTAGTGAGTTTCTGTGCACTGTACATTTTTTAATGTTGTCTTTTACTGAGCATCTCTGGAGAGAATTCCATGGTTTCCCAGAGGAGGTGCCACTCTTGACTTCTCAGAGATTTTTCCATGGAAATTAGCCAAACTTCAAAAGCCCTTAGTGCTCTGGAAAACAACCAAAACACACTCTGAGGGACTTACTATTTACAACACTCAAATTCCAACACAAAGGCACATGTGCACACTTGCACACTCCTATACATATATCAAAGTATGATCACCTCTCTTGAAAATTTTGTAACTAGACCCCCAAAGCAGCATGATCTCTCTCGAGTCAGCCTAACACAGACAAAGTAGAAAATACTTAAATACAATTAACTGCCCACCATCACCAGTTGTCAAAGAAGTAAAGCTTGAGAGGACATGAACTAGAAAAAGCCAGCCAGTCTGGTAGGAATGAGTAATGGAGAAACCCTTCGTAGAGTTAAAACACCAATCAAACCAGATGGTCTGGTTGAGCAAGGATTGGCCTCTGAAAATATTGTTGGGTTGGGTGATTTTTTTCTGATGTGCCACATTCATTTCCTGAATTAGGATATCCCAGAAGAACCTCATGGCAGCAAGGTGAATGAAATCTGTTAAACTGTTGTCTGGTGAGTTTAAATGGAACCTTATTTATAATTTTTATTCTAGTTCTGGAGCCAGGGGAAGTTCAATAAACCTCATTTATAGTCGGATGTGAATGAGATAAGACATTGAAAATTTACTAGAGTGAGTTTAATCAATTTTGCTCTTAAAAGTACACATGATTAAAATTTTCAGATACCTTAATTACTTTCTTTTTGCCTTGTAAGTCAGTCCTATGAGGTTGGACCAGTTCTCACTGATCAATCAATATCTGTCCTCCCCAAGTACCTAGTGTAGGACTATATGATGAGAGGGCAAGCAGCAAACATTGTAATGTTAACTTCCATCCCTGTCTTCTTTTCAGGCTGATGGTTGTAATTATTTTTTTAGACTGGACTAAAAAAAGTGTCATATTTTTGCTGTTATTTTTTGGAGCTTACTCTAAGGGGCTGTTTCAGAAGTTTCTATTTATTTTTATCAAAGGTCTTGCAAGAGGCTGAGTTTTGTACCTATATCTGCTTATGGCTACTCCTATAAATAACTATGTTGTTCTTTTTTTTCATATCCTTCTTTTGAATTGCCATGAATTATGCAGTTGAGCAGTTGATGAATTTTTCGTGATTGATACTTTATAATTACTTGTTAGAGATACTTCAGGAAAAATCAGAGGCATTTATATTCCTAAGTACATTTTACTCAGTGAGGGTTAGAGTGTGCATAGGAATGGCAACTTGATGCTTTAGGAGACCTGCATGATTTCTCTTTAAAAAACCATTCTTGAACCTCAGGTTGGGCTAAATGTCCATCCTCTCTGACCCCATAGCATTCAGGAAAAATCTCTATACATTCACCACATTATATTTAATGGGTTCATTTTTGTGCTTTTGTCCTCACTAGTCTGTAAGTTCCTTAAGAAAAGTCATCATGTCTGATTCATCTGTGTGCCTCATGACCTATTTTGGTGCCTCGCACAGCATAGGCCCTTAATAAATGTTTATTTAACAGAACTGAAATGGAGGCATGGGATATGTTTCCCGGTTAGAACCTGCATTCATTTCGAAGCATCCTTTATTTAATTGGTAAGATTGCATTTTGGCTATAAATACCCGACAGGTTTTTGTCAGATATTTTGTTTTGGATTTGTTCATTCTCCTTCCCTTATGGGCATTTGCTGACCTATATTTCTTTTTACTTCTCTTCTCAGACAATTTATTGTATATTAAGTTCCAGACACTGAAGCATAGCTTGGCAAAACATTCTTCCACTTAGAAACACTGCTGTTGTGTCCTGTTGGTAGTCTCTACCTTCTGTGGAAGTCAAGTATATTTATTTGTGTGGTTCAGTTCCAAGTATTTCCTAATTTCTATTTTTATTTTATAATCCATGAATTATTCAGCATAGTTTTCACTCTACAAATAATTGTTTATTTAAACTATCTTTTTGCTATTGATATCACTATTGTGCTGTAGTCAAAGAACATCATCCATGTGATATAGATTCCCTGTTATTTATTGCTATTTCCTTTATGGTCTAGAACATAGTCAATTTTTTTTTTTTAAAGATAAATTCTTATTTATTGAAAGACATCCAGTTGAGAAATAGAGAGATAAGCTTATATGGCACATGATTATGATTAAGTCCTACAAATTCATATTTCTGAATTATTTTTTCTACTAATTCCAGAACATTATAGTCGTGTAGCATTGGTAGAAAGCATTGTTGTTGTTGTTGTGTTTTCTTTCTTCTCTCCATCCTCTTGACAAAGCATTGTAAGATCAGGAACATTTAGTTGGGATCATTTCCTACCATGTGAGTATGTGATGCTCTAATGTTAAGAAATCAGGTCTAAGTCTAGGAAAATTAGACTGATTACTTGTGATAGACAAAGCATAATTACATAAATCCAGTTGTTGTGCCTGGCTTTTGACTGTCTTTGTGTTGAAAATTTCCATCATTTATGGCTTGTCCCAATCACAAAATCCTGAACAATGGGATACCAGGTAATGAAATAGCATAGTAGTAGTACATTTTGCTTTTGCACACTGTTCAGGAGTCCACAGACATATCTGAAGTTTCCTTTTTCTCTTCAGTTGTATCACCAAATATTTTATCACATATCTTAGCTGTAGTAGATATAGTCTGAGTTGTCACACTCTTAGTAGTTACTCATGGGTGAAGGCGGCATAGAAAAGGCAATGGAAATTGCATCTTATGATGATGATGCTAACAACTTTGTATGTTCATGTTGATCTTGATCCTCAGGAAAATTTTTTCATTAGGATGTCCCATGGCTGCCCTCCCAACATGCCTAACTTATTTAGAAATATCATCTCTAATATCTGAAACAACCCACATGGCAAGAAAGGAATCAAAGTATGACCCTTCTGCTTCTTGGACATACAATTTGTATGAGAAAGTGTAGTGATGAGCAAAAGCAGCAAGGAACATCTCAATACAGATAATAAAGTCCTGGAGTCCTGGGTCACAGCATCTATAGGTTGCCATTCCCATGTATGCTTTTCAGAAATAACCCCAGCTTTTACCAACAAAGCAATAACTACTTCTTGCCAGAAGGATACAAAAACCACCAGCTTTACACAAAGAAATCTGTCAACAGGTTGGACTCGGTTCTTCCTTTAGTACTTTATAAAATAGCAAGAGACAATCCATGGTAAACAATTGTGACATAAGTTAAGTCCAAGCATTGGAAAAGCTAAAGTTACTTTCATCATATATACCAAGCGGCTCACAGATTAAAGCAGCAATGAATTGCCTGACAACTGTACACTTCAAAACTCCCAGTTTGTACCTAAACAGCAATACTTCTCCCATAGGCCACCGTGGACAGCAACATAAAGGAGGGAAATGTTTCTGTTGATCTTTGGTTTGAAGGATTAATAGCAGATTTGGATACTGGTTAGTTAGAAAATTGGCAAGGAATCCAATAAAGTTGTAAATGACCTAAGCCTCATGGCTTTCTCTGCAAGTATCCATAAATTGCAATGCTGGGACAATTCAAAGCTATCCAATTATCTAAACTGTATATGGGTGCCATCCAAAGAATTCTTATTATTGATTTTTGTAATTCAGGTTGTGTAGAATGCACTAAATGTTGCAATATCACCCAAAGAGATGTAGTTAGAGTCAACAGCAAAAAGATTTCAGCAATAAACCAAGCCTTGGTGTGTATTCCAACCTCCAGCTCCTGTAATTCCCAGACGCATAGGGGAATAGCAAGCACTATGGACGCCAGGTAGATGACCACCGCTAAAGGTCGAATCCACTGTCTCCAGTCCCTCCAAGTACAAGCAGGGCATGGAGGTCTGCCTCCATAAGTCTGGTTCGAGGAGCAAGGAAAAAATAACTCGAAAGAGATTGTAATGGGGAGTCCTGCGCTCTTGCTCTTTTGTCAACTCGCATACTTCGGAGAAAGAACTGCTAGGCGACTTTATCAGCAGCTCGCGCCGCCTCCTGGGTGGGAGTTGTGCGTTCTGTTGCTGCAGAAACTGCAGCTGCTCAGGATGCTAGCCGGAATCTGTGCAGGCAGCATCCTTTCTTTTCCATCATTCTACCCAGTTCCCACTTTCTACCCCCTTTCAACCCCAGTTCCTCCACGGTGGAACCTCCGGGTGGAGTCGCTGCCCTCACCTGGGGATCGCCCTGAGCTATGCCTGCACCATGGCCTGGAGAAGAGCTGCGCTGACCAGACCTGGCCTCTAGGAACCCTCCACACAATCCGGTTGCACCCGCTCACTCTTTTCTTTAAGGAAATAGCTTCCTTCCTTTCATGTTGGCAGGTCTTTTCGCCCGATTATGCAGACAGAAAAGATGCGAGGGCTCAGATCTGAGGACCCTAGGATTTCCTCAGTCGCTACCATGGGACAGGCCCCACGGCGGAACCCACCACCTACCGCGGTCTTTCTGCCCTCTTCCACTTCTGCTCCTCCATACTCCACTTCTAAGACTGCTTCATATGTGCCTGAAAAACGTGTGTTGACTAATTGTTAAGGCTACGATTCTGTATGTGTCTATTGGCTTGAGCTTGTTTAATAGGTTGTTCAAATCTCCATTTTTAATTTTTTTTTTCAATGCATGATCCACCCTTTTTGGGCAAAATAAGCTTAAAATAAAAACCCAGATCTGATGGTGGATTTGACCATTTCTCCTTATAATTGGGAAATTTGGCTTTAGTATTTTGAGGGTCTATTGCTGAATAAATATTCAGAATTGTTATATCTTTTAGGTGAGTTTTTCTTTTGTATTTAAGAAACGTAGTCCTTTAACCTTAAAATAGGTTTTACCTTAATGTACATTTTTCATTTGTTTATAGTCAATGGTTTTATTTCATCGCATTTTGGCAATTCTATTGTAAATTGATCTGGATTTTTTTTTTTTAATTCTAATCTGAGCAACTTTAATCTTTCAACAAGGGAATTTAATCCGTTTATAGTTAGAGTGATTACCAATTTTGGGGGGACTAATTTATAACATCTTATTTTGTGTTTTATATTTGTATTTACATATATTTTCCTTTTTTCTCTCTTATAATTGTTTTGAGGTTTTAAAAAAAATTCCCCCCCTTCTCTTGCTTTGACAGTTATACATTCAATGTCTATTCTTCCTATAATTTTCCTAAAATTTTTACCATGCATAGTTAATGTAATAATATCCACAGGTATTCAATATCTCTATCTTTCTCTTGAACAAGGTTCTTTAATATTTTAACTCCAATATTTGATGTATTTTGTTATTGTTGCCCAATATTTTATGCTTATAGTGCCTTCAAAATATTTTTTAATTATTGTAAATATTACTCTTGGATTTTAAAAGAGTTAATTTTCCTTGAATTCACTTATATTTTTAAAATCCCTTTACTTTCCACTTTTCCTTGCATACCATTTCTTTTGGAGTTTAATTTCTTCCTAATAGAAGTATATCCTCTGATTTTATTTTTTTTGTGATGGCTTGTCTGTGAATGGTAAAATTTTCAGATTTTTTTTTCCTGAAAATATATTTATTTTTCTTTATTTGGAAATTATATTTTTGCTGGCAATGGGATTCTAAGTTATTCTTACTAATCATTTGAAGATACTATTTCAGTGTCTTTTGGCTTCATATAATTTGTTTTTTGAATTTTGTGTGGAAAAATCTATTTTCCCCCATGTTAGTTTTTAAGATTTGCTTCTAGAAGTTCTGTTTTGTTGTTACTGAAATCTGCCTATTTTTAGTTCAATTTCCTTTTATTTTATAATGTTTTCTTTTTGCTATGCTATGTCTTTATTATTTGAAACATACTTTTCAATTTTTCTACTTCAAATTATTTTATTATTTATAGTGCCATTTCTTTATTTGTTACATCTGAGGATGTTCTGCATGATGGTTCATTTCCTGGTGTAGTATGTAATTTTTTATTGCAGTCTCATTTTGAACAGAAGAATTTTTTACTTTGCCTTCATGGAGAGTCTCATGTGCAATATTTTGCAATATTTGACAGGGCCTTCGGGTTTCAGTTTCTAAGCCTGGGAGTCCCACAGCACAAAAATAGTGTAAATTTAGCTCCCCACATCTGTGCAAGGCACATGGTTGGATGCCTTATTTCTTATAGGACTTTTTTTCCTTCTTAGAGCTAGGGACATACAGCAACCTTCTTTGCCACATCTGCAGGCCAGTAGGTGGAGTTGTTCTAGTCCTCTTCACTGACTGAGCAGGTGTTTAATGTTCCCGGCTTTATGAGAAGATCTTTGTCTCAGCTTCTCTCCCAAGATCATGTTTCCTGTTCCCACATTGGCATTAAATCCCCCAGTCCCTCAGCCCCTTGGGATCATATCTGTCTTTAAGACCCATATGAGTTGCTGAGCTTTTAATGGAGCCAGTTGTCCTGGCTTTGAGTCCTCCCACCCCACCCCCCCTTCATTCCTGGCTCTGGAGCACTTCTCCTTTATTTTATTTTATTTTTTTAGCTTGGCTATATATTTTAGCATAATTTTTGGATCTTTAATCTAG
>JAQZBX010003793.1:0-31400 GCA_029593785.1 Cabassous unicinctus
GGCATAGCCAGGCCCCATCAGGCATCATGTGAGCTCTGGGTCCCGCATATCTGAACAACTCAGCTGAAGTGGGACTGGGTGGGAACCCTGGGATCTCCGAGCCAGAGACAAGGTCCTTTTTTTTAAAAAATAATATATATGTTTTTTATTTTTTTAAAGATACTTAGATTACATAAATGTTACACAAAAAAATATAGGGATTCCCATATGACCCACTCTGCACACCTCCCACACTCTCCCACATAAACATCCTTCATTAGTGTGGCACATTCATTGCAATTGATAAACGCATCCTGGGGCATTGCCACTGAGCATGGACCATAGTTCACATTGTAGTTTACACTCTCTCCCACACAATTCTGCAGGTTATGGGAAGATATAAAATGGCCAATATCTGTCATTGCAATGTCATTCAGGACAATTCCCAAATCCTGAAAAAAACCCCTGTATTACACCTGTTTTCCCTCTCCCTGTCCCCAGAGCTTCCAGTGGCCATTGCCTCCACATCATTGTTGTAATTTCTTCCATTGCTAGAATCACAATAAGTCTATAGTAGAATACCAGTAAGTCCACTCTAGTCCATAGTTCATTCCCCAATCCTGAGGATTCTGGGATGGTGATGTCCACTCCACCTCTAATTGAGAGGGGGCTTAAATCCCATGGGGAAGATGGATGGGACTATCTTGCTTGCAGTTGCAGACTATCTCTGTTCCTTGGTAAGGTGGTTGTCAATCCTCACCTCCTTGTTAGTTGTCCTGGGTGAGTTCAATGAACTGGAGAGTAGAAAATTCAGGTGCAGTAGTACATTTTCATCTGCCCTGAGCATAGGACCTCGGTGTCTCCAGAGCCCTCAGGAGCCCCAATATTTGCGGTATCACTTTGGCAGTCTATGAGATCCTGCTGAGATGTGCATAAACATTACCTCTGGGATGACCTCCCAACTCACTTTGAAGAATCTTAGCCATATAAACTCATTTGTCTTTACCTCTTCCCCTTTTATTCGAGGACTTTTTCCAGTTGTGTTGCTAGTTGGTGCTTGGTAGCAATCCCTCAGTGCCAGGGAGGCTCATCCCTGGGAGTCATGGCCCACGCTTGAGGGAAAGTAATGCATTATATGCTGAATTTAGCAACAAAGAGGCTTTCAGGAGGCAACTCTCAGGCACCCCACAACAATAGGCTAAGTTTCAATTTCAAAAGCAAAGGCTCACAAGCATAGTTGTCAATATTAAGGGCCCATCAATGGACCATCCTCCTTCGCCAGTCATTGCCCCTGCACTTGAGGGACAGTTGCTGCTCCATTAGAGAATGTGGCAGAGCTCTCCAGGATGGGAATCCAATATTCTCTCGGTTATTGTGTGACTCTCCACCCACTGTGACAATGCCCCGTTATATGTATGCCCAGGTGAACTTCCTGCCATTTATCCTCCATCACTGACACTCCACACCAATGATCCTCCCTTGCCCCAGTTGTAACCCTTCTGTGATTCAAAGCTTCTTCAAAAATGAGAGGCAAGCTCTTATTGGGGCCATCTGCCCCAGGGACCCAGCCCAGTGCTGCCTTGGGCCTTGGTACAGGCTTATTTCTAGATATTTATTTTGGGGTTTAATGACAAACAAACTATGGATAATCCCCACCCTTGCATAGGGGCCGAGTTCTCCATGTGCTTTAGTGGACAGACCTGCATTCCCATGATGGTCCAGCGGGAGGGCCTTACCTCCCACGTCCCTCACCAGCCCAGCCTGCTCCCTCAGGCCTCTGCACCTTTGCACATGCTGCTCCCTCACCTTGTCTGCCTCCCTACCCTGTCCCCCTTGGCCTGGCCTAGCAGCCGGGATGTCTCCTCCAGGGGCTTTCTTTGATGCCCCAACACATCTGGATGAGGGTCCTCCCCGGGGCTCATAAGGAACTGACGATCACACTGAGCAAAACAAGCAAACAGGCAGTTCCACCTCCCTCTGTGACAAGGACGGTATTGTCTTCATTGTTGCATCCCCAGCATGTGGCACAACAATGACAACAACAACGAGTGACAATAACAGTAATAATGACAACAAGCACTCAAGGAATGCCAGCCCTGTGCCAGGCTCTGTGCTTGGCATTTGATATGTGACTTCTCATTTAACTTCCCTTACCAACTCTGTGAGGCAGGTACCCTTCCTCTTGCTATTGGGCACCTAAAGAAGCAGAGGCAAAAGGTGATTCACTTGCCCATGCTTAGATAGCTAGTGAGTGGTGGAACTGGGATGCAAACCCAGGCAGTCTGCTGTGGGTGCTAGCACTATGCTGGTTGCCTCTGATAGGTGGCATTTGGAGACAGGTGATCAGTATCTATTAATTCAACAAAATATTTTTGTGCCCTCTCTTCAGATGAGGACTGAGGCTAAAGGGGGAGGTGACTTGGCTAAGGCCATGTAGTGGGCAGGGGGTCTCTGGCTCACACTAGATGCGAGCTTCTCGAGGGTAGGCACATGGACCCCTTTGTCCTTCTATGTGTCACCAGCTTTTGACTTGGAGCCTGGGACATAGAAGGTGCTCTGTCTTTATTTGCTCTCTCACCCGTGACACCCATGAGTTTTCCATCCCCTGCCAGTTAAATCCCCAAACCCAGCACTGGGACGTGGGATCCCCTGTAAAGAAGTGTTTGGGTGGATGGGTGGATGGCTGTCAGACGTGGCCTTGGCAGGCAGGCAGGGGCGATGGGTGTGGGAGTGCAAGGCAGCGGGGGACCACCACTGAAATACACTCATGCTCCTTTGAGAGCGGCGCTGTCTGGGAATGCCCGCGGGGATCTGGGCTGTGAGACCTCTGAGCTGCAGCTCTTTGGGGGCAGGAAAGGAGGTGCCTGAAAGGAAGGTTTTGTTTTTCCTGCAACTTGGAGTGAAGGGAAGTTTGTCTGTCCGCCCGGAGGCTCCTCCCATCCCCGCGGGTGAGCAAACACGGACTCCCAGCGTGGCGGCATGGCCTTTTGTTGGGCACACCTGGCTCAAACATCTCACGGGGAGGGAGTGACTGTCAGTCCCTCCTCTCTGCATAGCAGCACGAAGTTGTTTCGAACATTCTCACTTGGGCTGTGACAGCTGCATCAGCTTCTGGCCTCACTCAGAGGCAAAAGGCACATGGAGAATGAGGTTTAAACCTGTCGTCTCTGGCCTCTTCCTGCCTGTCAAGGTCCTGCTGCCCAGGCCCCGGCTGTGTGTCTGTCCTCTGCTGCTTTGGCTCCGGCATCCAAGGCCCAGCTCCCCACAGGTTTCTTGATAGCCCCTCGACACAGAATAACACCCTTTTCTTCAGACAAGTCCAGAACTCTTTTTAAATTGGAGTTAAGAAACGAGAGTCCCTAGTTTAGGTCAGCAAATGTCCCAGGGGGACCCTGACCACAGCAAGCTTGGATTTTCTCATTTGTGCCAAGGTCAGCAGCAAGCCAGATGAGGGCAGATCAAAGGTTGCTCCCACTGGCGCTTGAGCCCAGTATTGAGAAATCCATAATTAAGCTGTTCAATAAAATAATTTTCAACAATTCTTTTTTGTACTAATAAGTCACGTTGCCTTCTGAAAACCGAAACCTCACTCACCTGAGGCTTGTTAGTAAAATAATAATCAGAGGTATGTCCTCCTCTTTGTAAGCTAGTAGCACAATGACTGTTAAATAAAAAAGGGAATTGTAATTTATTTTAAGATTCAGGGATTTTATATTTGCAAATAGGCAGCAATTATGAAATGAATACTATAATTATAACCACACTAGAGAAGTGAGCGAGGCAGTAACTAGCTGAGATGTGTTTTCTGGTTAGAAAACACATTGTCTCAGTTCTGGGCAAACTCTGCTGAGCCTCCTGTTCACCCACCCTCACACTCCTCTTCCCCTGGGTTCTTGGGAGCTGAATCAGAGAATGATTAAGAGCCTGGAAAAGCTCCATTTCCACCTGAATTGCTGAGGGACCAGTGAGGCTGACCCTTTCTCAGGTGAGCAAAGCCCTTTACTTGGAAGTTGGGCAGCAGGTCCAGGTGAGGGGCTTGGGCTGGAAGACCATGGCAAAGCCAGCAAGGGGGCAGGGACCCGGTGCCCGCTGGGCCGACCTCCTCTTTGCTCCTTCCACTTGCTCACAGGAGGGGGTGGCGAGTAGCCCCCCATTGAACTGGTTGAGTTCTGTCCTTGAGGGGCCAGAGTGATCCCTCATTTGGAGTCTTTATTGGGTTCTGCCAGACCAGAGCGCCTGCTGGGAGTACCTGCCCAAGAGTGCATGCCACTTCTTCCTTGTTTCTGTTTTTGGAATAGACTCTGGAATCCACAATTAGATCCCACAAAATGAGTTATCTTCATCCAGTGATGTGTTTTTCTAAGAGACAGTTTTAACTCTTGTGTACAACATTCTTGAGGCCATCCATAGAAACATCTCAGGACTTGCTAGAGGTTTAAAGATCTATCTGGGTTCTAGGTAGGTGGTCTAATGCTCAAAGTTTCCCCACAGCCGGATGGTAAGGAATTCAGAAATGTTGAACATAGACTGACAGCTGACCTGGCTGGCATCACTCAGAGATGGAAAATAGGACTCACTTTTATGATTCATGGGTGTCTGTTCTCAAAGTAAACCCCACCTCAGGACCCTGTGGCCCTTTTAATGGATATATTGATTGGAACCAAGGTTTAAATATTTGAGAAAAATAAGACTCTTGACAAAAGTGTGAAGATAAAATGACTTTGCTGGCCTGGTTAAGAAACAAATAGAAAAGTAAAATTTCTTTCTTTCTTTTTTTTTTTACATTCTTTCTAGAGTGTAACCTCCAAGAGCTTAAAGATATGTTTGTTTTGTTCATTGCTGCATCCCTTGGAACAGTATCTGGCTCAGATTGATGCTCAATAAATACGAATGACTCTCCTCAAGGAAAAAACTGGATTTGCCTTAATCCTTCCCTGTGGGATGAGAAGTACCTCCTGGATGCATTTATGGTTAGGGTCCGAGGCCTCTTGGCAAATACTTCCTCTGGGTGGGAGAAGAAAGGGCCTGCACTCCCCAAGTAGTCCTACCAAGTTCTGTTGCCCAGGAACTTGCAGAACCAATGCCTGCTGATTTCTAAGAGGCTAATTTAGTGAGCACTGTGCTGCAGATGTTTGTTTGTTCTCAGCATTAACACACCTAGTCTCTTTGGGCAGTGATAGACTCAGTTGGCTAATGTTAGCCAGAATTTGTACCTTAGTTATGTGGGTGAAATGTGACCATATTTATTTGTGTACATGAATAGCAAAGATCAATATACTCAGATAATTTAAAGACTAAATCTTAAGAGTACCACAGTGGGGTATGTTGTACTGTTTGCTTATCTGAGATCATGTCAAATATGTAACTAAATAAATGAAACTCATTTTCAGAGAAGCAAATGGACTTGTTTGTTGTCCGTTGATGTGTCAAGCCAAGGCATTGAATGTGAAGCGACCGTAAACCAGATCCTTGAATACAGAATGGGGCTGGCTGTGGCGTGTGCGTGCAGTTGAACCCTACTTGTTCCATGGAGCTTGTGCTTTGAGGCTGCAGATGGGCGTGTGCATGTGTTTTCTATAGAAGAATTTCTGTTTTGGGGTTAGATACCTGACTTGGCATTAATTAGGGCAGACTCAGTCTCCAGTGGGTGTGGCTGACCCCAGGTGTGGACATGGGAGTCTGAGAGGCTTTGAGCCAGACTCCCCTCCACGCTTGTGCTCACCAGGAGGGGGGCTTCAGCTAGTTGGGAGCTGCTGATACTGGGTTATTAGGGTCCCCTTGCCCTATGAGCCTTGGGGGCAGAGACCAAGGTCCCCAAGCCTCTTCCTTCTCTGTGGATCTTGCTCTGGGCTGGCGTAGGCACTTCCTGTGCAGATATTTCAAAACCCATGGCTCTCTCCTCTCCAGGGCAGGACGTGCTTGCAGAAGAGCTGTTTCTGTACCCCCAAGCTCTGGTTGGGCTGCGTGATCAAAATAAACACATATACATCCTCTCATTCACCCCCAGCCCTTTTCCTCTCTCTCTGAATCCTCAGGGTTTCATCATCATTCATACGGCTATTGTGGGCTCAATAAATGGGAAGGAGGCATTAGCAACCTTAAAGGCCCCGTGGTGACAGAAGCTGCCTGCAGAATGTGCATTGGGGTGCTGTGTACACAGTGCGGGCTTGGGCTGAGCTGAGTCACCACCAGCCTGGGAAATGCACTGGCGATGATGGATGGCGAGGGTGCTCCCAGGCTCCCCTGACACTATTTGCACAAACAGGGAATGCAAACGAATGGGTTTTTCACAAGCTTATATAAGTTAGTTGGCAATACACAGCGCTGCAGCTGTGTGGCATGACAAGACAGAGCTTTGCGTTCCTGCTTAGAAACAGGTGACTTTAGGAACCAGTTTGCCTGTGTCAGGACTTGAAATGGTTTGCTCTGCCCTTCTATTGTCGCAACCACCACCCCCCCTTTGCCTTTCTCTTTGTAAAAATGTTCTTTGCACAGGGATTCTCATAACTGGGACAGTAGGGCTACTGTTGCTTCCAGCAGCCGCCCAGGGGGTTTACTTTTCTTTGGGACTCTGACTTCCTTGAGAGATGTGTCAGGAGAGAAGAGCAGGTGTGTGTAGGGCTGGATGCTCTGAGAGCTGGCGGGGGGAGGGGATGAGTGCGGGGGTGGGAGTGGGGGCGGGCTGGAAACCTGCCTCAGCACATACCTGGGGTCATCTCTGGTGTCTGTCCTGGCTCTGAGACGCAGGCGTGGAATTGACAAGGACAGACCTCACGCTCACATGGCCCTTTGCCGGTGCTTGGCACGTAGTAGGCATCTCACTTGCTCCTCCCATCAGCCCTGAGGGAAGGTAGGCACGGCAGGGATTATTGTCCTATGTAAAGGTAACAGAGGGTCAGAGAGGAGATGTAGCCCTTGCCAGGACCCCAGCCTGTGAGAGCAGAGCCAGCCTGGAACCCTGATAGGATGCATTTCAATTCCATGCACCTGCTGCTGTGCTCCCAGCCTGGCCACTAGCCCCCAGCCCTACTGCTTCCTGGATGCCCAAGGGACAGGGAAATAGGGACTTTTGAGATGTCTGGCCCATATTTCAAGACCACATGCAAGTGTGGGCCATGCCCCATCATCAAAGGGCATCCGTCATTTACTCCCTGATGCTGCGGGACCTCCTAGCAGTGATTCCACCTGATCACTGCTGAGATTATGGAAGCTGTAAGTTTTATGTAGAGCCAAGCATCTTATCCAGGCCTTTGTTCTAGATTTATCATTTATTTATAAGAAAAAAAGCTTTTGCTCCCTTATTAAAAAGCAGTACATGGTCATTGTAGAAAGTTGGAAAATACAGAGGAAAAATTCTAGTAATCCCACTACCTTTGGGTGTAAAACAAAATGGGATCATGCTAAATACCTAATGATTTTGTAACTAGAATTCATTCTCTTATTTTATTGTGAAAACCTGTGACTGCCATTGTGTATTCCTGAGCAAGGTCGTGTTTAGGGCTGCAGATCATCCTCTCGCTCGCTGGAACCAGGCTTTGCTGATGGATATACGGGCTGCTTCCAGCTTTGCGTTCTCCCTGACACTGTGGCAGTGAACATCCTCATAACCAAATCTCCGCTAGCATTTATGATTCAAATATTTGTTTCATGCAAGGCACCTTTCCCTTGGAGTAAATTCTTAGGAGTGGGTTTGCTGGGTTAAATGTCATGAGTGCCTTTAAATTTGCTATGTTTTTGGTAAGTTCAAATAGCATAGGAGGGAATGTTGTGAAAAGTTGAAGACCCTCCAACCACCCCCCTGTAAAATAGCCACTGTTGGCAATTTCTTAGGTATCCTTCCAGAACTTCCAGAAGTAGTGCACATATGTGAGTGCATATGTACCTTTTTAATATAAATTTGGTCATAACTTTGATAACAGTATGTACAGTAATTGTTCTATGTATCCTGGGCGGCTTCCCACATCAGCATGACAGCTCCACCGTATGGCTGTACCATAATTTAGTTAACTGGTCCTTTATCACTGGACTTTTTTTTTTTAAATTACAAATCTTGCTCAGTGAATATCCTTATGTCTTGGTCTAGTTGTGCAGGTATGATTGTAGGAGAAATGCAAGAAGCAGAATTGCTGAGCTGGAGAGTTATGCCCATTTAAAATTGTGATAGCTATCATTAAATCAATGTGCATGTTTTAAATTGTCATATGAATCAGCTAATTATTTTACAGAAAGACTGTATTTATTTATACTCTTACTGAGTTTGAGAATGCCTATTTCCCAGTACCTTCACTAACGCCGTGGATTATTCATTTAAAAATGCCTATTTATTAGGTAACAAAGAAGAGTTTAGTTTTTGTGTGTTAATTTGCATTTCTCCTGTAATTAGCATGAGGTCCTCCACACAGCTAAAATAGTGCTTTGGATGCCAACATCTCGGGGAGCGCTTCGTCACCAGCTCTGACCAGCCTTGCCTCCCTTGGGAGATTGTCTTGTGAAGTTCAAAGAAGTGTCGGAAGAAGTGTCCCCCCTTCTGTATGTGTACCTGGCTTGCTTCTGCCCCTGGAAAGCCACTCTGGTAGGAGCTCTCTGGCCTTCTGGCATTGTATTTTTACCCAGCGTTGTCATCCTTTCAACCTGTCACTTCCTCCACCCATCCTAACGCCCTCTGTGACTCTTCCCTCTCCTCCGTTGCCTGAGATCACCAGATAACTTTAACTCTGGCTGGTTTTGAAGGAAAGGTGGGGGCATGCGCTGCCCTGCTAGAAGGCGGGTCTTAGGACCCCCTTCTGAAAACCGGATAGGGATTTGCTGAGCACCTGTCATGAATCAGGCGCTATGCTGGCTACTGCACATGGATTATTCCAGTTAATCTGCGGCATCATTATCCCAGCTCACAGAGATTCAGAGTGGCTGAGAAACTTCCCGGGGATCACAAGCCAGACAGTAGAAGAGTTAACAGTTGCCTGAATAAACGTCCTCTGTTCTTTAAAGGCATAGAGTTACATTTATTGCTGTTGTTAGTATTTATGCAATGCACTCATGTGATACATGTTGCTCACAGTTTTCACTTGATAATGCGTCTTTGGCGTTTTTTCCCCATCAGCATATAAAGCTCCAGCTCCTTTCAGACATCTGATTTGTGTTCCATTGTATGGATGTACTACAGTTTATTTAACAAGTTCCTTTTTGATGGATGTTTCCAGTTTTTCATTCTTTCAAACAATGCTGCAAAGAGAATTATTTTTTGAAAGTCCTCTTTGAGATGAATAGAAAAACTCTGGAGCGCGTTAACTCCATGCTGGGAATTATTGATCACCTGCTTTTTTTTTTCAGAAGCCCTTGCTGATCCAGCCTCTCAGAGCTGCAAAACCCCTTCTCCCGGGTCCCACTGCCTGTGGCCTTCTCCTTCACCTGCCGCTTGTTCTGCAGCCCGGCAAGGACCACTTTCTTGCCCGCTGGTTTCTGAGCTCCTGATAGTGGCTAGCACACTGCTTCTTCTATCTTTCCTTTCCTTTTTGTGCTTCTTTTGGGGGAAGGAGCGGGGCATTTGCTTTTGCTTTTTAATTTAGTTTTAATTTGTTATCACAACTTTACATTAACAATTAAAATAATTAAATATTCATACAATACTTGTTATAAAAGAAGTCCCCCATCACCCACACCCTTACCTACCCTCATTTTCTACATCTCAGAAACAAACAGTTTCAGCCCTTTTAACTCTTTGGGATTTTATTTCTATAACTCTACAAAACATATATTGTTATTTATTTTTTCTTTCTTAGCAAACATTTTTATTGAAGTAAAGCAAAGCATGTCATCAATGTACAACCCCATACAATTTTACAAAGTGGACTGCGTCCAGGTATCCAGCCCTCAGATCAATAAACAAAATCCTCAGCTCTCCCGAAGGCCCCTCCTGCCCTGTGCCAGGCACCTCCCCCCTCCCCCACAAGCAACTATCTTGATTTTTAACATCAAAGATGAGTTTTGGCTGTTTTTGAACCCTGTATAAATAGAGTCATATGGCATATACATTTGTAGCTGGCATCTTTTATCCACATTACGTTTGGAAGATTCATCCGTGTTTTGTGTGTAGTTGGAACCTGTGCAGCCTCACCGCTATGGATCAGAGGGCCCCAGACTACAGGAGCCAAGTCCAGTCTGTTTCATTATAGTCTGTGGCTGTTTTCACGCTAGAACAGCAGAGTTGAGCAGCATATGTGACAGACACCATATGGCCTGCAGAGGCTAAAATATTTATTATCTGAACCTCTACTAAAAGTTGTGTTGCCAAAAAGTTGCCGACCTCTGCGAACATTGGTCCTCAAAATGTGGTTCCCGATTTGGCATCACCTGCAAAGTGATTAGGAATGTAAACCCTAAACAGTCTCAAACTTCAGCATGCATTCACCTGGAGGGTTTGTCAAAACACAGATAGCTGGGCCCCTTCCCCAGAGCTTCTGATTCAGGAGGTCTAGGATGGGGCTTGAGATTTTGCAGTTCTACGAAGTTACTGCTGCTGAGCAGGGACCAACTTTGAGAACAGCTATTAGAGCAGTGTTTTCAAACTTTATAAGAATCACCTGGAAATCTTATTAAGCTGTAGATTCTAATTTAGTCTGTCAGGGGTGGGGTCTAAGAGTCTACAGTTCTAATGAGTTCTCAGGTGTTGTAGATGCTGGACCACGCTTTAGCTAGCAAAGCTGTAGAGGATTCCATTTCCATTGAAATTATTGTATCGTTACTCGTACAATTTTCAGTTTTAGGCATTATCTATTGACTTCTCACTGAGAAAGGTGAACATTCAGCTGACTTTTATACAACCCACTCCTTCAACACACATGATCTCTTCCTGCTCCACCATGTTCCCAGGAGAGTTATAGTGTATATTTTGATAGGTTATTATTCAGTATTTATGTTATTTGTGCTATGCCATATTAGACTATGCATATTTTCCCTTTGCTACACAGCCTTTTGTTTTTCCCACAGTTAATACTTTGTTGTTGTTGTTGTTGTTATTTGGATAGTTTTCTACATATTTATCACTATTTTCTTCTGTCTCGTCCCCATCGTCCCCTTTATGCCTGGTATACACCTGTCATCCTGAGATTTCCCTTCACCATTATCCTTTGCGTCTCTTCTGAATTGGGAGTTCCTGTTTCCTGTATTCCATGCCTTTCTCCTTCTTGGTTTATTCCCTCATTTTGGTAAAGCATATTCTCCAGTGACTTCCTGAGAAAAGCTACATTGGAGGTAAAAATTTTAAAACCTTGTATGTGTTATTAAGTCTTTATTTTCCCATCACATTTAATTTTATAGTTTGGAAATAATTTTCCATGAGGATTTTGAAAGCTTTGTCCCTCACCTTTCAGCTTCTGATGTTGCTGTTAAAAATTCTGATGCCATTTTGATTTTTGATCTTTTGAATGAAAGCTCTAGTTGTCTTCTCTCTGGAGGCTTTTTAGCAACTTTTCCTTGTTTCCACTGTTCTGAAATATCATGTTGATATGTGTTATGACTTTGGTGTGATCCTATTTTCTTTTGTTTGCTAGGCACTCAGTGGGCTATTCAATCTGGAAATTCATGTCCTTTCGTTTTGGGAAATCGACTTGAATTATTTATTTTATGACTTCCTATTATCCTTTCTATTCTTCTGTCTCCGTTTTTTGAACTCTTATGTTTTAGATTGCAAAAATGGCCTTGTCCTTGCATTTATGTCATTTGCCATGCAACTTTGTGGCCCTCTTCTCCTCTGATTCTGGACTCTGCCATGTGGCTTGCTTTGGGCCAATGGGATTTGGTAATCATGACTCAAGTAGAGGGCTGAAAGATCGCTGGTTCTCACCTGCCACCATCGCCATGAGGACACCCCCAGGTTTGCCCACTGGTCCCGGGAGGATGATGAGAGACTTGTGGAACAGGGCCGTTCTTCAGCTGACATCAGCAACCACTCCAGAAGTCTGAGGAATAAATGCTTGTTGTTGTATGCCACTGGGGTATCGTTGTTGTTCTATATGCAACACTGTTGTGGCAATAACTGATTGTATCTGATTATTTGGATGTTGAACCTCTTAGCATAGTCCTCTAATTTTCTTTTTACTGTTCTTTCTGGGGGATTCCGTCAACATTATCCTTTATCCCTTATATTGAGTTTTTAATTTCTGCTGTCATATTTTTATTTTTTTTCATTTTTGCTGCCATATTTTTATTTATTTTTTCATTTTTGCTGTCATATTTTTAATTTCCAAGAACTTTTTTGGGTTCTCTGCATGTTGTTGCTGCCTTATAGCATTCTTTTTATTTTATGGAAGCAGTATCCTTTCTTATTGCATTAACTATTACTCTTTAAAGTTTTCCTCTCCTTGCATAATCTCTTGCCTCCAAGTTGCTTTTTTATTGTTTATTTTGTCCTCTTCTTTCATATTAGAGGATTTCCTCTAATGGCTGGTAATCCTTGCCTGTCCATTCACATTCACTAAATAGCTGGCTGGAAGCTGTGTGTGTGTTGTGCACAGAGCAGCAATCTTTTTTTTGGGGGGTGGGGGGCAGTGTGCTTCTGACTTTTGTCTCTAGGACTGGCTAGATGGTCTAGAGAGGATTACCGCATTCTGCTGCCTTGAGACATTCGCCTGGCTGCGATCATTCTGAGATCTGACAGGGGAAGAATGGTATGGGGGAGTGTCTTAACATTTAGAAGGTAAATTTTCACTTATTACCCCTGTTTTCAGCATGGTGCTCCTGCCCTCAACTGGGCTTGGTGTCCCCCAAACAAGAGTCCCTCTGGTTGAAAATAATCCTCCAATCTTCTGCCAGCAGGGAGAGGGGCAGTTCACCTAGCTGCAGGGAGTAGGAGAGGGGATCTGTGTGCATCTAAAAGCTGATTATAAAGGCTTTCTGCCAGCTCTCCTGTACTCAGCCCCACCTTTCACAGGTCCCTGGTGCCTCTAATTCCTAAGGCTTTGTATAATTCTATGGTGAGCATCAGGTAGCTTTTTGGCTTTCTTCACTGCTGATTTAGGCTTTACTTTTCTTAGGACTGTTAAGTCAGTCCCTCTCATCCATCTGCTTTCTTCTTTCCAAAATTTTGTTGCTGTTGCTGCCTCTCCTGTTCTTCCTATCCTTATGGATTTAGGCCTTTCCCCTCACATGGTGCTTTATTTTAATGATACGTCTTTATTGCTTCTTTGATAATTCATGATCATCATAAAAAATTAAAGCAATCCGGAGCAGGTGAAACTTCCTCATAAACTGCCCCTTCTATAGCCATCTTAAGCAGGTATCTTTCAGGTATTTTTGCCAATATGAATTATATGCATGTTTGGTGGCTTGGAGTTATGTCCCCAGGAAATCTTATTCTTAATCCATTCCTGTGGGTGTGAACTCATTGTAAATAGAACCTTTTAAAGATGTTATTTTTAGTTAAGGTGTGCCCAACTGAATCAGTGGGTTTTTTTTTGGGGGGGGTAGTTTGGGGACGAGGTACCAGGGATTGAACTCGGGACCTCATACCTGCAAAGCTTAACCACCGAGCTACATCTGCTCCCCAGGGTAGGTCTTAATTCTATTACTGGAGGCTTTATAGAGAATACTATAGGGAAAAAGCCACAGGGAAAGAGGCTGGAAGTCAAGAGAAAGGAGAAGATGCCGCCATGTGCATTGCCATGCCAGGGAAAGGCCCAGGATCCAAGGATGGCCAGAAGCCGGCTCCAGAACACCAGTCTTCAGGGAGAAAGCATCGCCTAGATGATTCCTGGACTTGGAACATGGCCTAGCCTCAAAACTGTGAGCCAATAAATTTCTGTTGTTAAGCCAACCCATTGTATGGTATTTGTTTTAGCAGCTGGGAAAGTAATACAGTGTGTGCCTGCTGAAATAAATACTAATGGATATAAACACACATATTCTATTCAATCCCCTGTTCCGTTCTGTAACCAGCTTTTGTTCTCAACACTAAATCTTGGATACTTTTCCATCACAGATAAGGAGCTACTGTTTTCTTTTTAATAAGCGACATAGTATTCTATTCTAATTTATTCATCCAATCCCCTTACTGGCGGACATTTAGGATGCTTCGAATTTTTTGTTCCTGTAAAGAGTGATGCTCTGAATAACAGGGTACCCACATCTTTGTGTACCAGACCTCTTGTCTCCTTAGGTATTTCCTTGAGGTGGGATTGCTGGATGGGCACACGCATCTAGACATTGCTGGCTGGTGTCAGATTGCCCTCCAGAGAGGTGGGCCAGTTTATATTCCACTTCTTACCTCTTTTGTCTGCTTCTGTTTTTATCACTCTTTTCAGTTGTTGCTAGATTGTTGGGTGAGAAATGGCATCTTCTTTCTGTTTTGACTTGCATTTCTCTGACTAGTGAGGCTGAGCCTTTGTGTGAGTGTGCTGGCCTCCCTGACTCCTGGGTGAACTGCTTGTTTCCTGTGGGGTGTCATCCTCTCTTTCTGCATGGGTGTTGTGGACCCGGGACACACAGGCTGGGCCAGCTGCATGGGCGGTGGGGCAAGACGTGGCCCTGGGGGTGGGTGAGGAGTCCAGAGAGCCGTGTGTGCCCTCGTGAATTTCTTGGCTTTCCCGACACAGGTACTGATTTTTTTCCTTTCTTTTTTTATTCTTAGAGAAGTTGTGGGTTTACAGAAGAATCATGCATAATATACAGGGATCCCATATATTACCTTCTTATTAACACCTTGCATTGGTGTGGTATATATGTTACAATCGGTGAAAGCACTTTTTATAATTGTGCTAATAACTATAGTCCATGGTTTAACTTAGAGTTCACTGTGTTGTGTAGTTCCACAGATTTTTAACAAATATTTTTATTCTAGTAACATATATACAACCTAAAATTTCTCCTTTTAACCACATTCAAATGTATAACTCAGTGCTGTTCATTGTGCTCACAATGTTGTGCTACCATCACCATTGTCCATTCCTAAAACGTTTCCATCATCCCAAATAGAAACTGTGCATTTCAAGCCTTAGCTCCCTATTCCCTACAGCCAGCCCAGCCCCTTGTAACCTATATCTGTGGCTTGGGGGTTGAGCACAGCTGTGTCCCCTCAGCACCGACCTGGAGCTGACAGGCCCCCAGGAGCAGAGTGGCCTCGGGGTGGTTGACGTTAGACTGCTCTGCACATAGCCTGTTAGAAACTGAGTCCTGCTCTGTGATTCTGGCCCTGGCCTGAGTTTGGCATTCACAAGATTTTAAATTATGGTAAAGCAAACACCCATGTAACCACCACGGGAGACAGTTGACTTTCTTTTTGGTCTCGTGCCAAAGTCCTTACTTTTTAAAAAAATCAGTTTTATTGATACATATTCATAAAGCATATAATCCATCCAAAGTGTGCAATCAATTGTATTTGGTATAATCACAGAGTTGTGCATTCATCACTTCAATCAACGGAGCATTTCCATTACTCCAATAATAATAATAGCAATAATAGTAATAGTAATAAATAAAAAACAGACAAACAAAAAACTCTACCGCTTAATAATCACCTCTCAGTCTTGAGACAGTTGACTTTTTTTTTTTTTTAAGATTTACTTTATTTATTTATTTCTCCACCCCTCATTGTTTGTGTTTGCTGTGTCTGTTCATCTTCCCTTTAGGAGGCACTGGGAACTGAACCCAGAACCTCTCATGTGGGAGGGAGGCACCTAATCACTTGAGCCACCTCCGCTCCCTGCTTTGTTATGTCTCTCATTATGTTTTCCTCCTTGTGTCTCTTGTTGCATCATCTTGTTGTGTCATCTTGTTGCGTCAGCTTGCTGCACCAGCCCGTCGCACCAACCCGTCATGTCAGCCCGCTGTCTTGCTCGTCTTGTCTAGGAGGCACTGGCAACTGAACCTGGGACCTCCCATGTGATAGGCGGGAGCTCAGTCGCTTGAGCCACATCTGCTTCTCACAGTTGACTTTTAATGATACTATGGAGCTGACACTTTGCTCCTTGACTTTTGGTCTGTAGGTTTCCCTGCAGCCCACCCAAAGTCTCTGGGCTGGTGGGTGTGCCGGCAGGTGTCTTTAGCCATGGGAGGCCCCCTTTGGGTGTGGAATCCCAGGGGTAGGGTGCCGGGTCTGGTCTGGGGAGAATTGAGTCTGTGACTTGTACTTTGCCTCTCAGCCCCACTTTATTGGCCTCTGCCTTGGCAGACTCAGGAACATTCAAACCTGAGGAATTTGGGTGGGATTCTAGGCAGCAGGGGAAGTCCAGAAATCAGAAGCACGAAGCCCTAGGGAAGCCTTAAAGGTCAGAGTGTGGTTGGCTTGGGGTTTGGGGCTGCCTATGAGGTATTCACCCACCATGGGAGAGCTTGGCCCCCTGGCCCAGCCAGGAGGAGGAGAATGGGGCAAGGCTGTGTCATATGGGTGAGCCGCCTCCTCTGTGGCCTCCCTCACTGAGGAGGGTTTGGAGCACCACTGTCCTCCTGGTGGGGGATTTTCCTCATGTACTGGGCTGGGATGTGAACAACTGAAGAGAGACTGTCTCTGATGGGGGGCCCAGCTGAGGGACCTCCTGTCCTGGTGTCTACCTCCCATCAGGGTTAGGAAGAGGGAACAGCATGTGCAAAGGCTGGTGATGAGGGAGGCATGCACGGTCCAGGGGTGGGAGGAAGGTCTGCCTGGCTGGAGGGCAGAGTATAAGGGAGGAGTGGTGAGAGGAGGTGGGGAGGCGGGAGGGGCCAGGTCATGTGAGCCTGCGAGCCATGCCAGCGACTTTATCAAGATGGCCACACTTGCATTTAAAGACCACCCTGGCTGTTGTGCAGAAGGAGAACAGGTCTGGAAGGGGGAGAACAGTTAGGAACCTACTGCGGTTATCTTGGTGGGAGGTGGTGTGTAGTGGGATGGAGAGAACTGGAGGTAGAACTGGCAGGGTTTGCTGATGAAGCGCATGTTGAGAGAGGGGGAGGAGGGGGTGTCCCGAGCTTGGGAGCCTGGGTAACGGTGGAGCCGTCCTGGGAGCTGGGGAATGCTGGTGGGGCAGCAGGCCTGGAAGGGAAGGGATAAGTTCGGTTTGGATGAGTTGCACTTGAGGTCCCTGAGGGTCACCCAGTAGGAGGTTTAGATGAAGCATGTGGGCAGGGGAGAGGTCTGGGCTGGGGACAGCGCTGTGGGAGTCCACTTGTCATATGCTTGCTCATCTCTGACTCTTCCCCCTAAATTCTCACCCTTGAGTTGCCCTGGACCAGCCCAGCCTGAGAAGGGGGTGGACCTGACCAGAATGCAGCCACACTCACCCAGGCCTACCTGTGGTGTGTGTGTGTGTGTGTGGTGTGTATGTGTATGTGTGCATGTCTGTGTGTATGTAGTGGGGCTTTTGCATAACCCCTGCCTGAAGTAGAATGCAGGAGGCTGTGGGTGGAGGAGGGGGGAGCAGTCAGGGGAAGGTGGAATGTGCCCCAGAAAGATTCATCTTGCCATTTGGGGGTAAGCTCACCCCATGGACACCAGCTGATCCTGAGGACTCTGGGTGTTGGCTGATGAGAGTAGAGTTATCCCAGCCACTGAGTTCTGCTCCCTGATTGGATTGTGTGACAGACTCATTTCTCTTGGGGATTATGTTCTGACTATCAGCCTGTGGCCTGCCTAATTACATTGGTGTCCCTCTGGGGTGACCAGAACTTTGGAGTGCAAGCTGAAATTCAGTACATGCCAAAACCAATTCAAGCTATTTTTGGTATGGGTGGTATTTTAGGACCTTTTAGTGTATGTGCCAGTTTAGCTGTCCCCTCCTCCCCAAATCCTAACTTCTTGCCAATCTGTGGGCAATTTGGATTTGGCTCCAGCTTTTGGCAGGGAAGGAGGCTGCGTGCATTCATTTGCTGGTTAGAGGTTCAAAAATTGGCCTTATGATGCCTGGAAAGCACGTTTTGCTGAGTCCCTCAGTCTCTGGGCTGAGATTTTTAGAACCATTTTGTCCTTATTCCCCGCGGTGCCTGGCTGGAACAGCCCACTGTGACAGCGAGAACCCAGCCTACAGTGTGGAGCCATGGAGGGATCAGTCATCTTGGTCTGTGACCTTATGCTGGGGCACCTGCCATGGCCACCCACTTGGCCATGTGCATGGTAGGGCCAGGAGAGGGAGCACAGCTGTCCCAGGGGGCCTAGCTCTGGGGCCAGGCTGTGCCCATGTGTTGTCCTCTCCTTGCCTCCCTCAAGTCAAGCACCAGCTCTGTCGACTGTGTCCATACTCTCTCCTAAAGGCGTCCACTTCCCTCCACGTGAACCACCACCAACAGTGCAGGCCTTTGCCATCTCACATGTATATTTCATGACTCTCCTGCCCTCTCTGATCCTTCTTATTTCCATTGCACCTATATTCTGTGTTCATTATTATGTGTTCATTTGGCAAGACTCCTCTAAAATCTGGGACTCAGGGGCCATGACAGGCCAACTTTGTATTCTTAGTTGTCTGGACCAGTATCTGCCCTATGCTAGATGTCAGCAAATATTGTTGAATTGGATTAAGTAACATTATCTTATCTAATAGAGAAACTCTATTAGAGACTTCTCTTCAGACGCTTTCTCTTTGATTTAGATTCTTCCAACGGTGAGAAGATCTTGCATCTCGCTTTCCAGTCCCTGGTTTCATGGAGGAGGTGGTTTTTGAGTGAGCCTTGGGGGAATGGGAAGGACTTGGTCTTGCAAAGTTAAAGTAGGGAAGGTCATTTCAGGCAGAGAGAAAGTCTAGAGCTAATGTGAGATGGAGTGAGATATTTTTCTAAAACTCAACCCACAGGTCACCACTCCCGCAACCAGATTAGCGGCTCTGTAGTCTGACTTTAAGCTTCTTTCCTGGGCTTAGGTCCCTCTGAATCGGATCTTTCTTTGCTACCCTCCTCATTTTCTGCTACTTCTCACCTCCAAGACTCTGCTCATGTTGTTCTCCTGCCTAGGACGCTGTTTCTCAGGAGCCATGCCCTGGAAGCCTGAGCTTTTCCAGCCTGCGTCGGCACTGCGTTTGTTAGCACCGGCACATTTTACACCTTTCATAACAATCCTCGGCTGCATGGACCTTGTGCTTCCACAGCGACTTCCTGCTTCATCCATCTGCACAAGGGGCTTTAGTTTGTTGATTTCTCTACTGTGTGCTGGTCACTGCCAGGTGCTAAGGACGACATGGTCTCTGCCCCCACGGATTCCATGGTCCACACAAGGAGTCAAGACATGGGAGAAGTGGCTCCTCATGGTATTGTACAGCTCAAAGTGCTGAGTGCTGTCGGGTGAGGGTCCTGCCCAGCAGTTCAGAAGAGGGAGTCCTCCATCATCACTTCTGGTTGGGGGCATCAGGCAAGGCTTCATGGGAGATGTGGCCTATGGGTTGAGTCTTGGTATGTGAGGAAGGGATTTGGTCCTACAAAGTAGGTGTAGACAAGACTTCTAAGCAGAAGGACAGTCTTGAGCAAATTTAAGAAGCAAGAAGAGTGGAAGCTTGTAGAAGGGGCCAGGGAGGGGTTCAGTGTAAGAGAAGACTATATCTAGAAGAGTCGGTAGGGGGTGGGTCTTGGAAGGATGGAGCTCTCACCTCTAAGGATGGAGAACTCTTGCTGGTTGTGAGCAGTGAGGTGTGCTGCTATTTTTTGGTAAGTCAGCATGAAACACTTAAAGAAAGGTGATCAGGCATCTCAGGTAGGATGGAGTGGAGAGTGGAGGCAGAGGTGTTCTGGGAGTTGAAGGGAGCGGTACTGAGGCCCACCTGGCAGCTGGTGAGCCCTGGGTCCTCAGTAATGGTGGGTGCACCTGAAGCGCTCAGTGACTGCAGATGAGCTGGCAGAGTGTATAAGGCCACAGGGGTCTCCCGAGAAGAAGGGAGGGTGCCACTGTGCCTGCCCACAGTGCCCAAGCTGGGGTTGGGGCTTTCATGGTTTACTCTACACATTTTTGTATCATTTGAAATTTTTACAAATATCCATAGTTAATTAAAATGATAAACATTTTGTTTTAATTCAAACCAAAAAAGAAGACAGGGTGTTTTACGTAATTTGGGTGTTAATGAGTTGAGTGGGGGCTAAGCTCCATGAAATGGTTCCGAACTGTAGTGGGTCAGGGGTATCTGGTTGCAGTGTAGACAGGTGTCTTTAGAAAACTGCAGCACATGGTCAACGACTGGTTGGAAAAGATATGTCAGGTTATGATACAAGACAAACTGTCATCATGGATTAAAACGCTTTTGCGATCCGAGGGTAATAGTCATTTCTTGGAACGTTTGCTAATCTTTTAAAAATTTACCAATGTGAAACAGATCAACTGCTTGAGACTAGCTTGCTTAAAGGTTATTTATTCATTCATTTATTACTTTAACTGATATTTGTTGATATCAGCCTCTGCAGAACATATACTAGAAGGCAATGCAAAGAAGGTGGATTCCCAAGAAGATGTGAGCTTGAAAGGGTTCACTTCTTACCCTGTGTGGATTAAGATGCTGTAGATCCTGGGGGTATGAAAAGCAGCTTGCAGTGCAGATTTATTATTATGTTTATTATTGCCAGGTTAATGTGAAAAAATGCAGTTTATAAAGAGAAGTCATAGGTATGTGGCATTTTGTGGGGCTTCCAATGGTTGCATATTTTGGGTTCATGTATTTGGAGGCATATAGAGGATGAGGAGGTGGGAACAAAGACGTGAGGAGGGAGGGATGGGTGAGAAGCCAGCATGTATTGTCCTAGGGCAGTGGGTCTCACTGATGCCATCCTAAGATCCTGAGGTGCTAGTTAAGCATGCAGCTTCTGGGGCCTACCCCCTTGGTCAGGGCAGGAGTCTAGGCTGGAGTCAGGGGTAGAGACCCACCACCGCAGGTTTGACTATTTACCTGCCCAGGTGGCTCTGAGGAGTAGCAGGTCACCTAGGGAACTGAGCCCCAGTATTGCCTCTTTCAAAGATGCCGAGGAGGGCCTGGGTCCCCGCGGTTTCAGGGCCACATTGGATCTGTCCACTTGGCAGGCTGAAGCTTTCAGGCCCCTCCATTCAATCTCACAGCCATTCCCTCAGCCTGGAATGTCCTAGGCATCCAATACCAGAGGCCTGGGATCAAAGGCAGGCTTGTGAGACCTGGCTGGCAGGCCGTGGATGCAGTAGACTGTGAGGGTGGAATGCTTCCTGTTACGGGGGGCCCAGAAGGGATGGGAAAATCCTGTGAGCCCAAGGTACTGTGCTGGGAGGGGCAAGCTTTGTTCTGAGTTCCAGACAGGCAGTGGAGGCCCCACACTCAATCCCTGCTGAGGCCTTGGGACTCTGCCAGGAGGCAGGTGGGTCTGCGTTTCCCCACACCTGGTACCCCCTCATCCATTCCAGGCCTTGACCAGAGGGCACACAGGAGAGTTCTGTGATGTGAGAGTTGGGGGAGGACTTGAGAGATTGTTCTTCCTACTGTTGCAGTCTACAGATGGGTAAGCCACGACCCAGAGAGGAGAGATGACCCATGGGGAAGTAATAGGAGGATGGGCTCTGCAGTCAGACAGAAGTGGGCCACTCTCAGCCTCTGCCATCCCACCCAGGTGACCTTGAGCAAATCATATAGCCTCTCTGTGCCTCACTTTGCTCATCTGTAAGATGTGGATAATAATATCCACACCTTAGGGTTGTTACAAGCCTTCAGTGTGACTTTTTTTCAGAGCCTGGCACCCAGTGGGCACTGCCACTGTTGAAAACCAGGGCCAGACCAAGATGGGGTCCCTGACCTGGTCTGTGCCCCACTGCCGCTGGTGCCCTCTGGTGCCCTGCAGCCTGCTCGGGCCCTTGCTCCGTCTGTGACAGTTGGGATTGGGATGTACGGCAGTGAACGGGCTGTTTGCTAACTTTGTATATTGCTTAATAAGGAAAACACGGCTTGTCCTGGCAAACAGTAGATCCGGCCATATATGGGGAAAAGGAGTAACTTGGATACAGTCGAGGACTCAACTCTGATCTCTTCTTATTTAAAGCAAAATCAAAGACAGTGTAGAGTTGCCACTCTTCTTTATCCAATTTGGTTATGGAGGAATTTCTGGTTGTGAATAGGGCTGGTGACAGTGTGAGCCTTGGAAATGGCTGGCAACAGTTTGGGGGAGCAAATTCTTTCTGTACTTGAAAGAACATGACATAGAGGAAGGGTCCCCATGGATGTGGAGAGAAGCAACTATTTTGCAGCCATGCAGTATGGATTAAGACCTTCTCTTGCTGGTCCTGCCCCAGGCTGAGCACTGGTCCCAGTGGGCTGAGATGGTCCTGGGGTTGTAGCTACTGATCAATACCAAATTCGGGGCCTTCCTGGCCTCTCTGCAGGGGTCACTGCTGACCATGCATGCCCTCTTTCCTCCAACTCTCTGCCCCCTGGTGTTGGTGAGGTGTCTGCTTCAACTCCATTCCTTTCACCACCCTTCCTCATTAAGTCATTAACTAATTCAAGCACATGTTGAACATGCACTTCGGGAGGCTCTTGATTTCTAATTGCTCCTCCTTGCTGGTGGCTTGGCCTCTTCTGGCTGCAAATTGCACATGGCTATTGTCCTTGGCCCTTTTCTTTTCTCCCTCTGTACATTCTCCCATCTACTCTTGGCCTTGATGTCCATAGTGTAGCAATTAAGAGGGGCCACTTTGCCTGGGTACAGTCCTGGCTCAACCACTTACTAGCTGTGTGACCTTAGGCAAGTTGCCTACCCTCTATGTGACTCAGTTTCCTCACCTGTAAATGGGGGACGATGATAGTGCTTACCTCTAGGGTGGTTATGAGGATCGAATGAGTTAGTCCTTGTAAAGCTTGTAGGACAGTACATGCAGAAGTTCAGCATTTGGAAAGTTTAGGCCACTGTTTCTCTTTGCTAAGGACTCCCAATTCTCTCACTAGGTGAGAGCTCTCTCCTGAGACCTTCCCACTGAGCATCCATCCTTCACTCATTCAGTGCAGACTGAGCTCCTACTGTGTGCAGCACATGCTCAGCCAGGGGATATGGCGTTGAGGAAGACACAGTCCATGTTCTAAGGCCTTGCAGCAGTGTGTGTCCTGCCAGGTGGCCGACACTCAGCAGGCCCAGACTCAAGCTGAGGGTCTCTGCCCACACTCCCTTTCCCAGGTCTGCTGCCCCTCCCATGGGGGCCAATCAGGCCAAGGGCATGGGAAAGGGACAAGAAAAGCCCAGGTTTCCAGCCTGGGTGGATGGTGCCACGCATGCTGCTTCTGAAGTATTTCTCCATTCTGTGGCCTCCTCTCCATAGCTATGGCCCTGGCCTGGTTGTGGCCGCACCACACTCCTGTGTGGTTTCCCTGCAGAACCCTCTTTCTCTCACTCATTCTCTGATCTCACCTGGCCAAGGTCAGACCAGGCCTGTGTAAAGCTCCTCGAAGGTTTCCCATTCCCTGCCACCAGGGTGGATATTCCTGTAGACTGGGTCTTGTGCCGCTGCAGCCCCATCCTCGTCTGCTGGGGGCCAGGGCCTGTTCTCAATCTCCAGTGGTTTTTGAGGGGGTTCTGCTCCCAGGAGGTGAGGCATTGGGACTGCTGGGGAGGCTGTTCTCTGGCTGCCCTTTGCCCCTGCTTGTGGGTGGCCCAAACACCAGCCCTATGGCTTTCCTCCCCTATGTCTGCTGAGAATCCAGCCCCACAGGATCCCAGAACAACCGAGTGAGGCTTAGCTGGGGAGGCAGGGCAGGTGGGTTCATACGCAGGAGTATGGGGCTGAGCCATCCATCATGTCCTGACCCCAGATTTCCCCAATCAAAGCAGAATTAGTACATGATTGTCTTGAGTCCTTGGCGGTTCCCTAGGTGAGTCCTTGCTATCTCCTGCAGTCTCTCCCCATCGCTGCTCCTGCTCTGGCCAGAGTGGACTCAGCCCTGTGTCAGCAGGGACCTCTTCTCAGACTTGTCCTATGGCTTTCTTCTCTGGTTTCCAAAGTTGATTTTGCCTGTTTCCCAGAGTGGAGCTTTAGACCTTCCTGAAATTGTTCCTAGCCCATTCTCCCAGGAAGCCACTCTGACCTCCAGTTGGCCAAAGCGAGCACTTGCCCCTCTGATCACTCTCTGTGGGAGTCCTTTCTCCCCACCCAGCTGCATAGAGCTGGTGCACACTAGGTCCTCAGTCGCCCAGTCCTGCTGCTCATGTAACTGCCTCCTTGGGGAGAGGGCATGTGCATTTTCTACCTGGGGTTCCATTTTTAATTTTAATTTGAATAGAGGTTTCTGCAGCTAAGACCTCCTTTAAAGAAGCCTGAGAACCCTGTTGTAATCAGTCTGATCTTTAAACTCTCTTAAGGTCCAACTGTACCAGATTCTTGTATGCTCTGGGTTTCTTACCTTGCCTTCTCCCTGATCTGCAGCAACCCCAGTACTCAGGCCTGATGACCCACATCCATCAGCATGACTGGTGGATTCTGAGCCAAGGCCTGGACTCAGGTGGCCTGTAGCTCTGAGGCCTGGTCCATCCAGCAGGTGACCCTGTGTGCGCTGGCTGGAGTGTGGGTCCTGGGTGGAGGACTCTGCCCAGGGGTTGGCTCAGCATCTAAGCCTCTGTCTTTCCACCCAGGTACTCAACCCTTAGCACTTCCTCTCCTGGTCTGGGGGCTTCTTCCCACCTGAGGTATTGGGCAAAGTCCCAGGACAGCCAGCCTGGGAGGGCGGGCAGCCAGGCAGTGGTTCAGAATGGAGGTTGTCCACTCAGGGAGTATGCAGCTTCCTCTCTGGATTGGGTCCCCAGGGCCCAGTGGATGCCCCCACTTGTCACCCCATCCCTCACACTGTGGGCAAAGTCGAGCCTTCCCATTGTTTTCTAAGGATCATGCTGAAACATGTCTTCCTCTGCCAAATTCCTTCTCGCTACCACTTGTGTGGTACCTGTTGGTGGGGCCACAGGCCTCTCAGCTTTCTGTCTTCCTTAGACAGCAGTGGTTAAGAGCATAGGTCTTGGAAGGTGGAGTCTGGATTTGAATCCCACTTTATCAGACATATGACTTTGGGCAGGTGACTTGACTTCTCAAAACCTAAGTTTCCACATCTATTAAATAGGGGTACTAATTGTGCGCCTGGCTCAGAGTGAGGGCTCAGGAACAGGCAGCTGGGCTGCCTCTTGCATGTTTGGAGCATCTGGTGATAGGGAGAATTCTTCTTAGGGGGACCCAGATCTGAGTCCCATATCAATGCATTTATCGATTTTTCTCCTGTCTCACCAGTCTGCTTGTGATCCTGGTTGCTTTTGATAATAAGTACCAATTGTTGAGTTCCTACTATGTTTCAGGTACTCCCAACATCCTACAAGGTGTAGGCACAATGATCCCAATGTAACCATGACTGGGAAGTATAAATGACTTACCCAAGTTCAAAAAGGTAGTAAGTGGGATCCAGTCAGGAATCAAACCCCTGAGTGCCTGGCTCTGAGCCTGGGCCCTTCCCACTGCCCTGTACTTCCTCCGTGGGGTCCCTCTCTCCACCCTCTGGCACATGTGGTAGAATGGGCTTAGAGAAACACTACCTGGAAGGTAACTGGCCCTTTCTTCACATTTTTCAAAGCTAAGGCCATGAGGATCAGAGGCTTGCCCCAAAACACAGGCATGGCTAGAGGAGAGCAGGTATGGGACTCTCAGCCCACTGCCCTTGCACCCCCAAATCAGTATCACAACAGAGCTGACCTATTGGCATGTGGCTGGGATTATCAGTACCCAGTCTCAGAGCTGTTACACAAGGATTCCACTGCAGACATGGCTGGTGGGTGGTCCCCTGCATAGGAAAAAAGCAGGTCAGCTGGTGTCTGGGTGAATTCTTGCCCTGTTGCTGACCAGGTAGGGATTACCTGATTCATTTGGATCTTAGAGTTTAGAATAGATGAACCCTTGGAGGTCATGCAGCCTGACTGTTATGGATTAAATTGTGTCCCCCCCAAAAGACATGTTTAAGCCTGGCACCTATGAATGTGACCTTATTTGGAAATAGGGTGATTGTAGATGGAATTAGGTTAAAATGAGGTTGTACTGGAGTAGGGTGTGCCCTTAATCCAGTATCCTGGAGTCCTTATAAGAAAGCGGGAGGAGATACAGACAGACAAAGGAAGAAGGCATGTGACGATAGAGGAGGCATAGGTGGGAGTGAGGCATCGTCATGCCAGGGAACACCAAGGATTGCTGACAAACATCAGAAGCTAAAAGAGACAAGGCAGGATTCTCCCTTATAGGTTTCAGATGGAGCTTGGCCCTGCTGGCATCCTGATTTCTGTCTTCCAGCCTCCAGAGCTATGGGACAACAAATTTCTGATGTCTTAAGCCATGTGGTTCATGGAACTTCGTTACAGCAGCTCTAGGAAACCAAGACAATCATCTTTAGATGAAGAAGCTGATGTCTAGAGAAGGGACAGAGCTTGCCCAAAGACCTCCGCCATGGTGACAGCAATGTAAACTTTCTAGATGTTATGGGGAGCTTGGGCACACTCTGAAATTCACACCGTGTAATGAGACCTGTTGAGTAAGAATTGTAGCTGGAACAGCTCTTGGCTGCCAGGTACAAAGGTGTTGGGTAAAACCACAGTCTAATCTCCTGGAACTCTGGGATGGCCCCAAGGATAGGTCTTGCTAAACTGCTGTTTGGAAAGTGTTGGTAGGGTGGTGTGCTGTGGTTTCTTGTCTGGGCCTTCAGTATTCCTATGGTCTCCGTGGCTGACACCATTGTTGTTTTCCAAGAATGTCATAAGCAAAGCTGCTGAGATCGGCACCTCCTGAGAGCACTTCCAGTGCCCCAAGTACTGCCCGCTGGCTGATTCCTGTGGGAGAAGCAGCCCAGTCTCAGATTTGCACAATCACCTTGGCTATTAATGCAGTATGTGCATAGAGCTGCTAGTCTTTGGGATGGTTGTGCCCCCCAAGTGCTGTCTCGGCTGAATCCCAGAGGCACTTGGCCAGGGTCTGTGGGTACAATTTTCTATCATAAATCTTACCAGTCCTCTCTCTCTGCTTTTGCCTTGGTCCTTCTGCCCGATGCATGGATCCCTCCCTTTTCTCCACATATTAAAATTCTTGCTGATCTTTAAGGCTCAGCTCAAATCTTTTCCTGGATTTTCTGTGAAGCCTTCCCTCTCCAGCCTAGTTGAAATGCCTGGCTCTCTCACTCTTCTGAATGTAGATAGCTTTCTTCTTTGTTGTTCACATGGTGCTTAAGCATGCATTGCTCTGAGACACCTCTTCTCTTGAACTTTCCCTTACAGCTTTATTGCTGTAATTTTTCATGAGATGAAATCTTGTTGACCTAATGAAGTGGTGAACTCTTATTTCACACTGTATTGTGTTCTCATCAGAGTGTCTGGTGCTTAGTAGTTCCTCAGGAAATGTTGGCTGCCTGGTGGATTTGGAGTTTGCCAATACACAAACAGCTGAAATGCTTTTGGGCCTGAGTGGGCACTGGGTGTTTGCCTGCATGTGCTGGCTGCTTTCAAAGGGGCGAAATGAGCTGGTCTCAGCCCTGCAGGAGGTTATAAATCTAGGAGAGACCCATGGTGGTGATGGGCCAGAGAGAAACACTGAGGACTAGGGATTAACAAGGTAACATGGAACTGGTACAAAAAACTTGGCAGTGCTTGATTCTACTGTCTAAGTGTGAAAAGTGGGTAAGAGTAGAGGGGTGTGGGAGTGGCACTTTCTTTTTTTTTCTTTTGAGGTACCAGGGCTGGGGATTGAAACTGGGACCTTGTATATGGGAAGCCAGTGCTTAACCACTGAGCTACATCAGCACTTTCAAACAGAGGATAGTTAGGAGAACTTGACCAAGGTCTTGGCAAAGGAAGGGTGAAGGGTCTGGAATTAGGCAATAGGATGTAGTTCTTTCTTAAGGACTCTCCTTGAACCCAAATCTTCCTCCTCTCCAGTCCTATGGGCCAGTGAAAGATTGTACCAAGAGCAGGACATATTTTCCCCTTAGATCCTAAAGGGATGCTAATAGCTGATGCCACTTGAGGAACCGTTTTTGAGAATGAAGTATCTTGTGCTTGTCATTCCTTTGTTTGTTCATTCACTTTGTGGTGGGCTGGGTGATGCGAGGCTGATCTGCTAAAAGTTCTAAATGGGGCTCACCTCAGTTACACCGAAGCCACCAGGGACTGTCCGCGCTCTCCAGCAGGGAGGACAGCTTGAAGGTCATGGCTTTCCGTCGCCCAGGCTCCTAAGGCTGGCATTCAGTGGCTTCCTTCCCTGGACTCCACTGACTGCTCTGGTCTCTTCACTCTGCCCACTAGAACTTCCTCTGGCCCTACTGAGCTTCCCGCACACACTGGCTGTCTCATACTTCCATGCTTTTGCTCCTGCTGCTTCCCTTCCTTGGACCCTCCCTCCTCCCTCCACCTGTCAGCACGACTAAACCCTAGTCGTCCTATTAGACTCCTGAGTGCTACAGCAGCACTTTGGGCAGGGACTTTGGAGTCAGCTAGACTGGGTTTCAAATCCTGGCTTCACTATTTCCTGGCTCTGCAAGTTACTTCCCTGGACCTGTTTCCAGTGCACTTATTAGCACTGACCTTGCAGGCCTGCGGGGAGGCTTAAGCTGAGGGAGGTAGTGGATGCAACATGCCCAGGAAGCACCTGTCCTTTCTTCTCTCCCTGTTTCTACCACCATTCTTAGCGCTTGACCTGTAGATGCCTTGACCCACTGGTTGTTTGTTCTCAGTGGAGCCCTTTCATTCAATAAATATGTATTGAGCACTGACTGCTTGCTAGGTGTTATGCTTGGCACTGGGAATAACTTTTGTTTAGATGCCTGCTACGGAGGAATTGTGCTGTTAGTGATGGCTGGGGGGATCTGACCTAGTTGGGGATCAGGGACGGATTCCTGGAGGAAGAGACGACTGAGCTGTAGATAATGGAGAGGTTAGTTGGGAACGATAGGAGGGAAGGAAGAGCATTCCAGGCAGAGGAAGCCAAAGGGTGAATGAAACCCAATCAGCCCCGGGCTGTGGTAAAGTTTCTACCCTGAGAGCTGTAGGAAGGGTACTGGACCAAAGTGGACAAAAATCACATTTGTATTCCAAAAAAGCAGATGATGGGCCAAGAAGGACCAGAGAGGAAGCTAGGAGACCAGGAGCAGGTGCAGTTGTCCATGGAGTGATTGGTTCTGGCTGAGGTGGGAGCTGTAGCAATGGAGAGAATGCTGGGAGGTATTTTGAGAGATATTCAGGAGGTCAAGTTGACTAGACTTGGTGATGGGCGGGATGTGGGCAAGAAGGAAAGGAAGGTAAGCAGAGACCCAAAGCTTCTGGCTCTTGTGACAGGATGTATGTTTGGAGGGAGGAACAAGTTGGGGGATGGGAGAAGATCAGCCCTCAGCTCACCTCCCCACAGGTCTGGAAGCCTCCTGTGGACAGAGATGGGCCCTCAGACTCTTGGCCTCCCTGCTGCTCCCTAAGTTCACAAGAGAACCCCAGAAAACTTGTTACTGGTTGAGGTTGGAAAATTAGCCCCTTGTCTCCCATCAGTCTGCACTCTGGACACATCCCACTGGACTCTGAGGCTCCAGTCCCATCTCCTGAAGGAGGCCTTGCTTCCCCCAGGAGCTCCATACTGGGCTTGGGCTGCCCAGCCTCATTGGTCTCAGGCAGAGTCCCCTGGGAGTGAGGCTCCCACCACCTCACTGAGGCAGGCATGGGGTCAGCCTCCCTCCCGGCTGTGTTGTATCCAGTGGGAAACATTTAGAATATGTGAGTGTCAGTGACTGCTAGAGAAAAATCTACAATTTCTCCCATTATTGGGAAAGAGCTAGGCTACCAGGCTCTACCAGATGTTCTGTGTCATATAATGTATATTTTATGGCAAATGAAAATATATATAAAACCTGTAGCCAGAGAGCTCCCTGCTTGCTTAAAGGGGACTGGATCCTTCTTTTCACTCTTGCCCTTTTCAAATTTTAGGCACAAATTCCCTTCTGGGCAATGAATTTATCTGCCAAGTTGGGGCCCAGAGGGAGCCCTTATGGGGGACTTGTAAACCCCGTCTTTTCAGAAAATTTTGGGGCTGAGGCCATGCTCAGCCCCACATGTTTACACAATAGTCTCTCTCAACTCCGAGGGACCATTAGAGTTAATTGGGTGGATAATCTGTGTTTAAAAAGTCCCCCAATACATATTTACATAATCCACGCTTTGCCCAAGCCGATTCAAAGCCTATTTGTGGAAACTGGAGAGCATCCTGGGCTTGGGGACTTCCCCTGTGCTTCCAGAGCAGCTTCTTCTCCTGGTGACCAGCCTTGGTGGGGTTGGGAACTGTTGTGGCAGGGCCTGTGTTAGCCATGTGATCTTGCTGAGCCTTCTCCAGATACTTTCTATGGTTCCATGGTCTAATAAGTTTGGGAGGCACTGTGTCTTATCTCCTCTCTTGGAGATTACTCAGGCACATTATGCCAGAGGCTCTGAGAAGTCCTGCCATAAAGAAACTGATGTATCTTTGCTTAATCTGGCTTCCTTCAAATGTGTTTGAATCCAAGCATCCCCCTCCAATAACCCTGATGAATAACCCATAGAACTAGCATTTGCAGGGGGATACTTTTGGGGTTGGCCACCCTCCAAATTTTGTGTTTGCTACCCTTGGTCTGAGGCCACTGTGTTTGGTCATGAAGACTAGGCACACACAACTCCCAGGAGTGCTTTTCACATGCTCACAGCCCTGCCTCGGTTCCTGGAGCAGAAAGGGAGTGGGGTCCAGGCATCGGAAGTAGATGCATGGACTTGTAGCATCTTGGGACAGGGGGCCCTTACAGGCCCTCTGGTCTTGTGCCCCCTTGGAATCCTGTGACATGGCTTCTGTGGGTCACTCCAGCCACAGGGATTCACTGGGCCTGGGACTTGGGGCACCAGAAAGGATGTATCTAAATGTGTCCTTGGGGAACAAAAGGTGACATCTCATGCTCATGTTGAGCCCTTACTTTGACTAGTCCCCTTGTCAGTCTTCAAATGGTTCTCAGTCTTGGCTGCACATTAGAATCACCTGGAGAGATAAAAAATTCTTGACACTCAAGCAGCAACCCAGACCTTTGAAATCAGAATGGGAATGGGGGTGGTGGGAAACCTAGGCAGCAATACTTTTTGAAGCTCTCCAGGTGATTCCAGTGTACAGCCATGAGAACTGCCGTGCTAGAGCCTCACAAGGAGCAAGGTGTTGTAGGAAGTGGGTGGAGCAGGAATTCTTGCTGCTAGTTGGGGCACAACCACAACTGCATCTATTTGCCCTCAGGTAACTCATGCCACCTCTCTGGGTCCCAAGTCTCTGCAGAGAACCAGAAAAACTAACTGTCCTGCTCAGGCAGCCCTCAGCAGTGTGGTAAGCCCCAGGGGTGATGAAGCGGAAGTGTCCCACTGTGTTTCCATCAGGAATGCCAGGAGTGGGAGGAGGATTGCCACTTCTCCTGTGTGCCAGGTGTGCTGCTGCCCCTTGCCTCGTTTAACCCTTGCATGCCCCTGTGAGCTAGGATTTTCAT
>JAQZBX010003793.1:31500-63584 GCA_029593785.1 Cabassous unicinctus
CTGGTGGGGGGGGGGGTGTGCGGGGAGAGAACTGAATGGGAACTAATGGAGTAAATAGTTGTAAATAGTTGTATCAAGGGAAATGAAACAGAAGGAGCTTCTGTGACTTAGGGCAATACAGTGGAGGAACGTGGTAAGTGCTGAGTCAATGTTTATTTCTCATAAAATTGGGATTATTAAAAAAAATCACAGCAGATTTAGCAGCAGCAGAGATTGGGATGGATTCAAGGGAGAGGCAGGGGCCATTCTTCAAAGATCTACAAACTGACATGGAAGTTTTGCCACACCACCGCAGGTGATGAGCTCAAAGAATCAAGTTGCCACTTGCAAGACCTGGCCAGAAGGCAATTTGTGATTCCGTCTCCTGAGTATCCCCTATTTGGCGGGAGGTTCAGCATGGACAGAGCCTCCAGCAGTGAGACAGTTAAATCAGAATCACAAGGGGGTGATTTATCTTGCAGCCCCAACATTCCCTTGCTCACTGCTCTGGCTGGCCCTGCTAATGCTCCCGGGTTGCAAATCCACCTATTTGTCAAGTCCCTCTTCGCAGCCCGGCTCTCTCTGACTGCTTGCATGGTTTATTAAAGAGGCGTTTGCTACCTGTCATCTCAAACAGCCTCCTTTATCCAAAACAGAATAATAGAGATATCTCCCTCCAGGGACGCCGGATGCAAATGCCCGAGGACAGGTTGCCAATTTGCTGCGTGTATTAGGGGAAGGAAGCTGTCAAGGGAAACGGCCAAGATCCAGGCTCTCCTAACAAGCTCATTTCTGGGTTGAGGGGAGACCTGGGCCGTTGAGTTTAGATTACGTGGGCACGCGCCTCTGCTTTCCTATGGACAGCTGTCAGCTGCGATCGTTTCTCCCCGGGAAACAAAATTGGCTTTTCTTCCTTCTCCTCCTCCCCCTTCGCTCATCGTCTGTAGCGAGATCCTGCCAATAACTGTCAAGAAGCCATCCAGCTGCAGAGTTGGGAAGGCTGCTGTGGCCCCCATGGGCCGAGCTGCGGCAGCCGGGTGTCTGCTCTGCAGCGCGTTGGGCTGTGAGGTTCGGCTGCTCCACGGGGCCCTTATTTGCAGCCCAAGGACGAAGGTACTGGCTGGTGCAGCCTGTTTGCCAGGGGCCGCGGGGAGAGGGCTTGTTCCTGCCCAGGAGGGAATTTAATCAAAGCAGGAGGCCTGTCCTGGGGGAAGCAGGGGCAAAGACGCTCCTCATGGTTCTCATCCTAGCAGTATCCACAGACCTCCTTCCTGCCCAGGGAGCCCCTGCACTGGTCCCACTTGGTGCCCACTATTAGGGCCTTTGGTTTGACCCTTGCTCGCCTTCTAAATGGGAGCTCTAAGTCCAGTGTGCCCAGGAAGGTTCGGGACAGCAAGAGAGCTTGCAGCACCCAAGATGGTCTTTTATCTCCTCTGCTCCCCACAGGAAACCTGTGCAACCCGCTCTCCACTTCACAAGTGAGAAAGTTGATGCTCAGGGGCTACTGGTGATTGCCAGGCTTAGGACCTGAATCCAGGACAGCTGTTCCATTTCTCTGCATGTCCCCACTCAGGGCCACTGGGGACATGCTCTGCAGAGGGCTCACAGGGCAGGGAGAACTGACCCTCTGCCTCCTTCAGGGGTCCTGTGGACTGTGAAATCCACAGGGTCAGGTCTGGAGTGCACAGAAGAGTTCTGTGATAGTGGCAGGGGTTTGTCCTTGAATCTGCTACAGAGACACTGCTTGGAGACACCTGCTGGTCCTTGTGCTGCAGCCTGGAGACCAGGGCAGGGCCACCCTGGAGGGCTGGCTTAGTTCAGGGCCTTCTTTGGGGCCCAGGTGATGCCTTGGTGCTGCCCACTGATGGAGACCCAGGTTGTGGCCAAGAGCCCTCTGTAGGCTGCAAGGCCCTCAGGGGCTTTGCCACCAGGCCTGGCCAGCCACCCTCTAGGCCAAATGTAACCAGCCCTTCTACACACAGGGGGGCTGATGAGCCTCATTGCCAGCCCAGGTTCAGCTGATTGGGAGGTCAGTGGCCAGAGTCCAGCTGAGGCTGTGAGCCCACAGGCATCTGCCCAGAGTTTCTTGCACAGTGTCCACACACCCCAGAACACACTATCAAAAAAGGCAGCCTCTAGGGAGATGGATGATAAGCCCAGGAGGAAAAATGGAATATTTGTGGACCCCCACCCACAAATGACATTAGTATGCTTGGGATTGTACCGGGACTTGAAGTGGGATCTGGGGCAAGTTACTGAGCCCAGGTTTTCTCATCCAGCGTCTGACACATAGTGGGTTTCACATACTGTTGAAAAGAATAATTGAATGAATCTGTAAAAGGGGCAAGACGATAGTTCCTATCACAGAGGCCTTAAACGAGCTGAAGTGTGGAGGGTATCTGGTATGAGTAAGCCCTCAGGAAGTGCTCACAGCTCTTTTTGGGGTGGAACTAGGGGTGCTTGGTCACCTTCTCCTCTTGTGATGCCTCCTGCTTGTTCTAGCTTCCTCTCTCTCAGCTGCTTCCCCTCTGCTCAGGGACTCTGAGGCCTCGCTCTAGAATACAGGCACTGTAATTTCTCTGGGGAAGATTCCCCAAGAGCAAGCATCACAGAAGTCTTTGAATAGGTGTGAATGCCAGAGCTGGAATGGCCCCCAGAGGCAGTGGGCACAGCGTAACAGGCACCGACAAAAATGCCAGAAAGACCTCCATTCCAGCTCTGCTGTGTGACCTTGGGAAGCCCCCTCCCCTCTCTGGGCAGGCTCCTCAACAGTCCCCATCTCTTGGGGCTCCTGTGAGGCCAGAATGAAGGGTCATTGTCAAGCAAAAAGCTGCATATATATTTATCTATAAACAAGTGTAACTGTTTTAGGATAAGTAGCATCCTTTATGTCTTTTCCTGTATTCTTGTTCTGCGGGGGGTGGGGGTGGGGTGCCTGGGGTTCAGAAAAGGACAGGACTTGCTTCTTGTCCCACAGCAAGTGTTTGGATTCTGATGCAGGCCTCTTGCCTCTTTACCCCATGTGTTCTCCTGGCCTCTCTCCCGCCTGAAAGCACCATGAGGTGGAAGGCAAAGACACCCACAGCTGTTTCTCAACATCCCCAACTTTCTCCGGTCCATCCCTGCCAGTGGCAGCCGTGTCCTTTTTGTCTGAAGGACCTGGTGTGTCAGACAGTGGCCTACATGGAGGCTTTCTCTGGAGCCTTCCCAGACAGCCCAGGGGGAAATGCCTCCCCCCATCCTGCCTCCTTCCTCGGGGCCACGAAAGCCCGGGTTGGCAGACACCCTCTGTCAGAGCCGAGGCAGCAAGGGGGGGAGGCATCGTGGAAGGGTTTGTGCATTGGGGGAAACCAGCCCCAAATAACTCCCAGATTTGGGTCCAAGCTGAGCAGGTGAAGGCAGGTAGGAAATTACCACCACTTGAGGCTCTCTCTCCCAGGGACTTGATTAAAGCTCAGGAGTGTTGGAGCCAAAATATCTGGGAAAAGTGCACTTTGATATGTTCATTTGGTTTTAATTTTGGGGGACACAGGGCAGCCCCAGCTTGTCTTATTTCTGCTTCCTTTTAGCGGCTTTCACTTGGCTCCTAGCCCCCACTTCCACCCCCTCCCCTTGCTGGAGTTTGTGCATTTCAAGGTCAGCTGAAAGTCAAACTTTACCATGTTGGTGATGAAATGCAAGCAGCTGTGGCTGGTTTGGTTGATGGTGGCCACGCCCTGGGAGCCGCACTCAGTCCTGCGGGTGATGCCTGGCAAAATTAACAAAGTCTGATCGCTTACAACCCTGGATTTCCAGCTCGGAGATTCAGGTTTCAAAGCCGGTGCCAATCAGGCATGTGTTTATCTAGGGGGGTTGAGAGAAGTGATGCCAGCTGGGGAAGGCAACCGCCTCATCCCCGCGTGCCTGTGACTGACATCAGGCAGGGATGTTGCTTGCTGGCCCTTTTGCTGGGGGAAGGGACTGGGATTTTCCAACACTGGTGATATCACGTGCTGAGCTCGCTGCCCTCTCTCCATTGCCGTGGGTTAAGCCATCGGCGAATGCCTGCCACGTGACCGGCACTGTGTTGGCAGTGACCTGAGGGAGAAGGTCAATTTTCAGCTTGGCTTCCTGGAGTCACCCACACCCCTCGGTGACTCAAAGCAGCCCAGCCGGCTGCCTGCTGCTCCAGCACTCTGATGGGCATGGTGGGCGCAGTACACAGAGTTGCAGTTTCCTGAGGGCCCAGCTGCTCCTGGCACTCCCCCAGATGCGGCCCTTCAGGCTCCTGCACTGCTTCCCAACTTGAGGGTCTGTGGATGGACGGTGGCAGTTTCACCTGAGGCACACCTGGGAATCCACCCTCCCAGTAACGTGCTGGGACTGGCTTGCCAGGAAGGCTGGGAAACCCAGCAGCCTTCAGGTGCTTTCTCAGTTCTTCCCAGCCCAGTTCTCAGTACCCACTGCCTCCCAAGGCCCAGTCACAGGCCGGAGCAAATATATGCACAGACTGAGCAGCAGGAGAACTTAAGGATGGGTGTTCGGGAGTCAGAGCTGTGTTGGAAACCCAGCTGCATCAGCGGTCAACAGTGGGACCTTGGTCAGCTTCCTTAGCTTCTCTAAGCCTCAGTTTCCTCACCTGTAAGAGGGGATAATGGTGCCCACCTACCAGCATTGCTGTGCGGATTAAATGAAATGGTGCATGTAAAATGTTTGGAACAGTGCCTGGTTCCTGGCACTCAATAATGTCTGCTATTAGAGCTATTGTCCAAGGCCTGGGGGAGCAACGTAAGAAAGCAGCATGGGGAGAGCCCTGCCGTGGCTCCCCTGTGGCCTGCTGGGATTGTTGTAGCTGCAGAGTACAATAAAGCCATACTTCCTTCAGCTGCGGAGTGCGGCCTCCACCCCTGGGTCCTCTCGCTGGCTTGGTGGGGAGCTCAGGCAGATGGGGATGGGAGTTATCCTGGAATCATCATCTCCACCTTGCCTTTTTGAGTGGTGGCATGGTGCGGAGAAGTGACGTTTAAGAAATTTCCTTTAAATTGAGGAGTTGTCCAAAATGGGACTGTTTTTCACAGCACAGTCATTTTTGGAGAAGAAAGCCTGAAATGAGAAAATTCTGCACACAGAACAAAGCAGAAGAGCCTGCCACAACAGCACGTGTGAGTCAACCCAAACAGCCTCGCAAACAGCCTGCCTTGTTAAAATCAGTCCCTTGGTACGGGGGGATTAGCGCTCTGCAAACTTCCACCCCAGGCCTGCCTGCATTGTTACTTTCCTTGCTGCACATCTCTTGCTGATCTTCCTCCCTTCACACCCAGGGCGATTTCCCTCCCATAATGGGGACCACTCTCATTGCTAAAATGGAGGGTTTTTTCTTTGCTTTGGGTAAAAAAAGAGTAACTTGTGTTGTGAACATGGGGAGGCAGAGGTACTACCTGGAATAACGTACCCCTACTCTGTTCCCCATCCTGGGTGTTTCGGGAAGGACCTCAGAGCTTGAGTGAAGGTGCCCTGGTGGGAAGGGCTCTCTCTAGGTAACTGTGCAGGAGACCCAAGGATCACTCCCATTCCTCCTCTTTCTCCAGGAAGTCCTGCCTGGTTTACTTAATCTGCAGCAATTTGTGAGAGTTGATGGGCAGAGTTAGAGCTTCCACATAGGGGGTTCCAAATAGCAGGACACACATGGCACCCCTGGGGCTGTGCAATGCCGCAGTCCTGCGGAGTAGACTGGGGCTGGGGGAAGTCCCAATAGGGTCTGCTGACTGCCCACTATCAGGCCACTGCTTGCCAGTAATGGCTCGTGGGCTACAAGAAGTATATCCAAGGTGGAGCAGTGAGGCCACAGCCAGAACATAGGTTTGTATCTTCTCCCGCCCCTACTGCTCCCGGGACACTCTGGGCTGGCTAGAGCAACGGCTGGCTGGCCTGGGGTCTGGAGCCCAAGTCCTTTTCCTCGCCCTTTTTGCTGAGCCTCCCTAAGCTTTGACCCCTCATTATTTCTCTGCTGGCGGGCGAGGCAGCGCGGCTGCGCTGAAGGGAGGGCCAATTACTGGGGCCTCACCACCCCGCACTGCCTTTGGATGTGTGTTCTCAAATGGTGAAGCCCTCTTTGGGGAGAGGCAATTTGTGGGGAGCTCAGGGCAGCGTAATTTATGGGCCCTCTCTCGCCCAGTTAAGAGTGAGGTGGCTGTGGCTTAATTTAATTAGCTGGGTTTAAGCCGAGCAGATCACTAGAGTGGGCCTGGAATCCTGGTAAACGAGGCACATTTCTCCTCTGGGCAGAGCGTGGCGGAAGAGGAGAATGTCTAAAGTTACTACGGTCATTTGGATCCTTTGGTTAGAGATGTCTTCCAATTTGAAACATAAACCTACTTATTTTTCCTAACAAGACTCCAGCCCACTGGCTACAGTATTCTGCTCATGCATTTAATAGGAATAATTGAACGGAGCTCAAATTATCATAACTTAATGCTCTCCAAGTCAGATCCAAGTGCATCACATTTTTCCTACAGGGAAGCTGCTGTCCATAGCCCGGCTCTGTTCTGCGGCATCTTGTTGGTCGAGTGTCAAGGGGTGCAGGCCAGCAGGCCGAGGGCACTCAGGGTCTATGAGAAGGAGGGGGCCATGGCAGTGGTGCTTCCTAGGTGATATGTAGCTCTAGCTGGGCATGGCTCCCTGTGTCTTTTTTTAAAGGAGGTACTGGGGATTGAACCCAGAACCTTATACATGGGAAGCAGGTGCTCAAACACTTTAGCTACATCTGCTCCCTCCCTGTGTCTTTTAACAGAGGGATCAGGGTAAGAGAAGGTTGAGCTGGAAAGAGCGTGAGGCACTAATACTTTCCACAGTATCAACAGTTATAATGATAACAACAGCAGCCCTTTTATTTTACAGATGAGGGAATTGAGGTCCTGAGAGGTTACGTGATATGTTCTTAATTGACAGACACAGGACCCAGTTTTTCAGACTTCCCAGAGCACAGAGGTAAGGTTCTGGTGATGCATTTCAGACACAGATCCCTCAGGCTGATGCGACACACAGACTCACTGCTTTGATCCACCCCATCTTGGGTAAATCGCTTAGTCTGTTAGACTCAGTTTCCACATCTGTAAAATAGGTAGCCTAACACCTTAATTTTAACACCGGGTCCTGCCTTGATTCTCTCACAGAATTGGTTTGTGGCCCCAGTGGGAGAATTAATGCAGAGGAAAAGATTTGGCAAAGGTTGTTTGAATCACTATCATGAACCCCCTCACCTGCCAGAGGAAGAAGTTGCCTGACTCAACTCAGGTGCTATTCTGGGCCCCTCGCTCAAGTCGGTGGCCAGAATTGGCAGAGCTGGGGGTAGGCTGCTGGCTGTGGGTGGCCTGGATTTGAGCTCTGTGGCTTTCCCTCGATACGGCCTGTGTGTGGACTTTACATAGTGGAGCAGAGTATGCTGTGTGTTCTGAACTGCTGGGTTAGTGGTTCTGACTTTGTTAGCCTTGGAGGGAGGTCTTTAGGTGAGTCTGGATGGAGGGCCAGGTTGGAAGTGGACAAGTACTCTTCCAGCCAACGTGCTCCAAGGAAGAATCAAAGAGGGGGTTTACTTCCAGGGGCCATATGTAAACCCTTCCTTCCTTCTCTCCCCCTTCCCTTCCTTCCTCTTTTTTTCTGTCTTCTAGAGCTCCATATAAAGCCACCAGGAAATCCACACAGGGTTTGGTGGGGGTGTGGGGCTACAATTGTGCTTCACTGGGCTGTTGGTGGCAGGTGTCTGGTACACGGTGAACGCCATCATCCTGGCTCAGACTCACAAGGCGGCTAGGCTTGGAGACTCAGGCTATTTGCCTAGTGCCACCAGAGAAGCTCTGCCCTGACTTTTGTTAGCAGATAAAGCTATGACAAAGGCAGTGAAAGTGCTCTGGAGGCTATTTTGATCCTTTCCCCCCAAGGGATTGCTTGGTTATCTTTTTGTTATTTAACAAAGCAAATGGTGCCTTAGTTATTCCATTACAAATTGTGATGTTGACTGCTTCAAAAAAGCAGAGTGAATATTATTCCAATATTTATCTTAGCCCAAAACTAACATTTCAGGGCCTGTGCCCATAATTCAAGTGTTGATGGGGAACACATTGTGTGAATGTGCTGCAAATATATACAAGGAGGAAGTTGCTTATATTTAATAGGGAAACATGAAGTAAACATTTTTGAATAAAATGACAAAGACTTGGGTTCTACTAGTTGCAATTTCTCAATTTAACATATTTAACTGGCACTTAGGAGCTATCATGTGGTATGAGGTTTCAGCAGTGTTAAGGTCAAGTTCTTATTATCAAGGATGCCTCTCCAAGCCTGAGCCCATGATTTCACATTCCTGGCATTGCTGAGCCCTCACTGATCTAGAAGCCTGTCTGGCTCTAGAAAGTTCAATGTAGCTCCTTTTTCTCTCTGTTATATATTTGGTTCCACTTGGCTGTTCATTAGTGGCAGGAGCCCTTATAAAGGCACATGGATAGGGGAGAAAGGTCCCTTGTTAAGGCCAGTTGCCTTCTGACTTTATAAGAGGCTCGTCCAACCCAAAGTCTACGTAACTCCCTGCAGCATCCCCTGTGGTCTGGCTCCAGGAATTCCTATGCAATGGAAACCTCGACTGCTGTTGGCATCTTGCATCATGCAAGAAGGGCTTGCAGGCCTTGTGTAAACACTCAGGTGCCTGTTGCACAAGAGTGGGGCCTCGGTGCTGGCAGACTCCATTTCTGTTACTACTGCAGGGTGTGGACATGTGGGTGCTCGCAGTTCCTTCTGGCATTTTCCAGCCTGTGCCTATGTGGTTGGAGAAGCAGTTCTCGGGGTGGCATCTGCAAAGCCCACAGCCCCACGCCCCTGAGATTGCCAGGAGGCAGGTGTGTAGAGGCAGAGAGGCCCTATGATGCTGCAGGCTTGTCCTGGGGCTTCCATTTCAGTTCCTAGATAGGTCTTCCCCACAAGGAGACGACCCATGTGACTTGGGCAAGTGGAGAAAGGACACTTTGGATCTGTCCCCATGGCTCTGTTCATTATCACCATCTTGTTTCTCAAAGTTTCATTTCCTTATTGGCTGTGTCTAGTCTTTTTATGGGCTTCCTGAGATGGGGAACCATATAAGCCTTTGTGCCCTACTTTCCACGGGACAGAGATAAAGCAACACTCACCTAGAGGAAGTTCACTGGGGCAGGGAGGGACCTGGAGTCTCATTGGTTTAATCGAGTCAATTTGGCAAACACTGACCAGGCACTAGCCCTCTGTCTGGAACTGTGTGATGTGCTAGGATGGGGGGTGACAGTGGGTGTGGGGGGAGAGAGGAGAAGTTAAGTCAGTTGTAGTTCCTAAGGTGCCACACGAATAGAATAGAACTTAGGATTTTATGTTGGAGATTTAGAGGCCATTTTTTTTTTCTGGGTCTCTGCTCTGGAGGCTTGTGGTAATTCAATTGAAAATTAAAAAATAATAAAGTAACATAGTGCTTATAAATATGACAAAGTGTTCTAGGTACTTTACATTTATTAACTGCTTTAATCCTCAACTCCATTAGGTAGATATTATTGTCCATATTTTACAGATGAGAAAATTCAAACATCTTGCCCAGGGTCACACAGTCAGTGGTGGACCTGGGATGTGACCCCCAACGGTCCAACTCTAGCACTTAGCCATGCTGGGTGTAAAGAACTCTGGGTTGATGCTTGACCTATTTCCATTGCAGCCTTTTCCCTGGGCACTTGGTGTTTGACTGAGGATCCTGACCTGGACGTTTTCCCTCTGTGCCCAGGGGGAGACAGGATGGTGTTTGGTGCTGAGGAGAGAAAAGGTCAGGATATGGCCTCCCACAGTCCAAACCCAGGGCTGAGCAGCTGTCCTCTCATGCAGGGAGTCTGGAACACAGAGCTTTGCTGCTGCTCAGCTCCAGCTGGCTGTCCAAGGAAAGTGTTGGAGCTGACTTCTCCCAGCCAGAGCTAAGTGCCTCATCCTGAGACAGAAGGTATAGCTGGGGCAAGAATTGAGCGACTGAATTGAGGCCGCTCCAAGCCTTCCTTCCTGGTTGTTTCTAGGAGGTGGATACCATAGAACATTCCTCTCCAGCCTGCTGATCCTGTCTCCCCAGGTAGGCTTTCAAATGCGTCAAGCCCTTATTTTGCACTCCTACCCCTGCTATGTATTCCCATCTTAAAAGCAGAGGTTGATTCCAATGACTTGTGTCTGAGAAGCAACCTTGAAAGCCCCTTGGAAGCACCTGGTGTGGAGTGTTACCCCAGTGAGGAGGAGACAGTGTTCCCAGGTGCAGCCTGGAGCAGGGAAGGAGAGATGGCTGCAGGATGTGTGATGGAGGAAAAAGTGATAGTGTCAATGTGGGATTGAGACACCAGTTTTGAGCATTTTCCAATTTAAGGCATCAGTCACAGGAAACCTCCAGAACTCTAGAAAATTTGTGATTTGGGGACATTTGGCCAAGGCAGACTGACTCCTCCACTAGATGAGTAGTTGGGGAACATCCAGTTTGGGGTCTGGTCTGCTGGAAGATTGTTGAGAGAAGATTGAGTCCTTGTGAGAACTGCCAGAGAGAGCTTGGGAAATGAGGCTTTCCTCAAACATATTGAGAGAAAACAGTTGTTGAATCTGGAGATGAAACAACACACAGGGATATAGATGTACCCAGAGATGAAGAAAAATGTAGAGCTTTTACATAACACTATCAGTCCCTGAAAGCCTCTCTTCTTTCCACTTCTCAATAGGGTTTTGGCCTTCTCTAGATGCACCCAGCAATGTATCGTGTGTCTGGATAGAAAGGGCAGCCATCTGCTACCCAAGGACTGATTTGAGAGGGGCCCTCTAGTATGATTTCTGAGATGGAAAACAGTGGTGGGGGAAAAAGAAAAAGCTGGAGTGTTTGGGCAAGTGTCTGATTTCTTGTTTCCATGAAATTGACCCGTTGGTGCTGGTGAAGGACATGGATGCGACACTCATGCCTCAGCTGTGGAGGTAGAAAGGTCTGCCTGGGGGATGTAGTGACTGACCTTCATGACTTGGAAAATACCTGGACAAAGGGCAGGCAGAGGCGTCTCATTTTAGGTGACCTTTGAGAGAAAGAAAAACAGGTTTTGGTTTACTAAGAGAATCATCTGTTGCCATGGGAACAGGTGGAGGGAGGTGGAAGTGGCAGGAGGGAAGGGCTGTGTTGACGGGGACTTCCTTTGGGGGAGGTGCCAGGGAGGAGCTGAGGGGTGGCCTTTGGCCTCTGTCCCCTCTGTCTTTCCTGGACCTGGCCTCTGCTCGGCTAATCCCCTGTAAGGCCCAGCATAAGGCAGAGCACACCCAGTGTGGTGTTTAAGGGACCTGATTTCTTGCTTTCCTTCTGAGCTGCTGGTCCAATTCCCCATCAGCTCCAGGCCTCCCTGACCCCGAGCTTCAGGCTTTTGTCTATTCAGTGCCACAGTGATGGGGGCCTGCCTGTGGTCCCTGGCTCTTCAGAGCCACCTTCTCTTACTTGGGCACCCTCCTCCCCAAGGTGGGGTTCCCCAGGATGTGGTTTATACATGATCAATAGTACCTACTGATGGCTCTCGGAGGCCGCTAGGGGCACTTTTTTTTCTTAGCTGAATAGTTATGATTGTGTTTGATGTATGTTAGGAGTTATTTAATATTAGACCTGTGATTTCTCAGGTATTAGAACCAAGGATGAGACCTTGAGCCTGTGGGGTGGCACAGCCTGTTGGAAGAGCAGGGCTCAGGGGCCACACTGCCTGGTTCAAATCCTGGCTCTACTGCTTCTGATTGTGAGACTTTGGGCTTTTGTTTACTCTTCCTGTATAATTTGGGGATAATAATAGATCCTACCTCTTAGGGTTGTTGTGAGAATTAAATGTTAGTGGATGTGAAGCATTTAGAACGCACCTGGCATATTAAATGTACTCGGTTGGTGTTAGCTACCATTACTATTATTGTAGTTAATATTATGTAAAGGAAAATATTGAACAAATAATAGCAAAGGTGGTATGCTATTTTGGGGTGGCCACTCCAAAGTCCATGTTCTTTTTGCACAGACACTCCCGGATCCGTATTTCAGCTCCACCACCTGCGATCTGTATATCCTTGGAGAAGATATCTCAGGTCTTGAACTCCTTGGTTTATTTATCTGCATAATGGGGAACACAATGCTTGCCTTGCAGGGTTGTGGGGTTAATAACATGAGACCCATCTGGCACAGTGACTGGCATGGAAGAGGCAGTCCACGGCAGCTTGCTATGATGTTGTCCTTGTTGGTGTGGCTATAGCTATCCCGTGAGCACCTGAGGGCTGGGGCCGTGGGACATCATCTTTGGTGTGGGGCGTGGCCAGTGTGGAGAAGGTGGTAAACAGACCTAACAGATCTGTTCTGAGCCGAGGGGCCCACCCTCACAAGAGGACCCTTCCAGTGAGCTACGAGGCAGGTGGGGACTCTGCCCAAGGTGCTCCGTTGCTTCGGGGAGACTCCAGGTGGGGCCAGAAGTATAGCACTGGGATTTGACTGCCTGGACTCTGAAACCACTGGTTCTGGCTAAAGCATGAGAAGGGAGAGAGCAAGGTAGGTGTTCGAGCCTGAGTGCCCTGCTCAGCCGTTCTGGGCCTGGTGACATATGATCTGCTAATCAAGGTTAATCTCCACAGGGCCTGCCCTGGTCACTCTGCCCTGGGCCCCACAGCCAAGCTCTTTGTTCCCATTGGGAACTGGGTTGGCCTCAGCCCTCCTTCCTCCAGCCACTGGAGTTGCCCGGGCCATGATGGCCTTCAAGATGAGCTTTCTAGGAGGTTGGCACCGTGCTCAGCCAGGTCTGCTGGAAAGAAGACTGCAGGAAGAAAGGAGAGGCTTCTTCAGGCCTCATGTTGGAGAGCCAATCAGGTCTTCCCACCCTGCCTCTTGGCCTGATGGAATGTTTGGCTGCAAAGTTGGGGGGACTTGAGGCTTGGGCCAGTGGGCATGAGGCTCTAGTATCCTGAGACAGGACACTAGAAGTTGGGGGGGGTTGCTTTCGAGGAACCTAGTACCCCCTCACAGGCAGAGATAATTAGGCTCCTGAGCTCTGGCCTAGAGGCTTCTGGTGGGATGTGGTCCTCCTTTGGTGGCGTGGGGACAGTTAGAGCAGGAAGTGAAGCCATGATTTTTTAGTCACTGGCTCTGGAAATTATATCCTGTGAAATTATATTTTTGCCCTCATATTTTGCTTTTGTGAGAGGACAGCATTCTAGACCCCAGGTTCTGTCTCTCGTCTCCAATTGGTGTGCCCCTGGTTTTATTCTGTAGCTGTGCATGTATTTTCCCAGGGCTTAGGCAGAGGGTGGTCTTCTTTGTGTGACTAGTAATAATAATCAAATGATAGTCTTGCTATTTATATAACTAATACTACTACCGCTCTTAATTCAACATTTACCGTGCACCCCTCTCTGCTAGATGCTCTGCATGCCCTATCTTAAGTACATGCCTATGAGGTAGGCGTTGTGTCCATTTGACAGATAAGAGAACTGAGTCTTAGAAACTCTAAGGGACTGTTATTATTACTAGTCATTGTTAATATTTAAAGGGACACATTATACAGCTTGGTAAATGAACTCAGACTCAGGTTTTCTGACTCTAAAGTCCATGCTCTTAATCTCTCTTATTACCTTTTGTTTCTCTTGTTCTCATCTTGTGGAAAAACTAAGGTTAAGAGAGGATTTCATTTTCTCCTCATCCTCATTGCCCTCACAGCAAGGATTATGTGTTGGGATGATTCTGGCACTTAGTCCTTCACCTCTAGTCAGAGGCCACAGAGCCTTTGCCACCCTCCTAGGCTGTGTTAAAATGCAGCAAGTGACCAGGGCTCTGCTGGGATTTTTACATGACATGCTTGTGACTCCAGGAAGACTTACCACGGCTGGCGGGATACCCGAGATGAGGGAGCCCAACCTGGCTGCCTGGCCTGGGTCTGTGCTGATGTGTCCAGAGGCCTGGTCAGCAGATGTGTGGTCCACTCCCTCCCCCTGCCTCTGACTCCCCCGGCATCTTCCTGGGGGACTCCAGACAGCCTCTGGGAACAAATGGCTGGTCCTTTTCCTTTTGGTGCCAACACTGGAGTCCTGTGCAGTCTTCAGTTCAGAAAGGTGTTGTGATGTGAGCAAGATTGTCAGATGAGCATCTTCTCCCTGTGTAGCCCCAAACTCACTGTGTGAGCCTGAACAGTTCGCTCCCTGTCTCTTGGGGCTCTGCATCTTTGCCTGTAAAGGCGGGGGTCACTGATCTCTGCCCACCCTCTGACACAGGGTTGCTTTGAGGACTGCTGAGATTAGTTAGGAGAGGGTTCTCCTCTTTAAATCTGAGAGGGCAGTGTGGTTACCTTTAGACCCTCCTGGGGAGCTGCCTTGATACTCCCCGCAACTGGTTGAGAGGCTGTGTGTACACAGACCCCTGTACTTCCCGTTACAGCTGTCATCATGCTGCAGTAAAACTGCTGCTATATAGGGTTGTGTGCCGCCAATCTGAGAGCTCTTAAGGGCAGGGGCTGTGCTTTGATCACCAGTGATAGCACAGAGTTGACAGCAAATATTTGAATCAAGAGATGATTGGATGAATCCATTTCAAACCCTGAGAACTGGCTGGGTGTGATTGTGGATCTCCATCACAAAATATCCTCAAAGAAAAGACTAGGAATGTAAGGAATCAGGTTTGATGTTTCCTTAATATTCTCTTATCGGGTGTGGTTTAGTCTAGCACCTAAACTATGTCTCCAGGATGGGGTTTGTTCTCCTCCTTCCTTGGCTCCTTTAAGCAGAGTTGGTTCTCTTCTCAGTCCCCACATGTTTAAAAGATGGTATAGCAGCTCTACCCCCACATCCTATCTTATTTGGTCCGCTAGGATAGACTTGAGAATCTTGTTTCAGCATTCCTAGCAGAGATCCCTTCACTTACTCTGATTGGACTAGCTTTGGTCATGTGCCTTCCTCTCAACTAATTACCTGGCCAAGGGAATGCAGTGTGCTGATTGGCTTCCCTATGGGACTTGTGCCTCACTCTTTGTGGATCAAGACGGAGGGAGAATTGGATCTTTCAACAAAATTAAGGCTGTTGCTGGAAGAAGGGGGAGATAGATATGGAGAGGTTTATGGGGTATATTCATCATAGGTAGCAACTTACATTCAATAAAAGTATTTGCCTATCAGTGCATCAGTTCTGGGTGCCTTTAGGCTAAAAGATGTTTTTCTCTTCAGTTACCCGAACGAGCCCCTGGAGTCCCATTTGTATATATCTAGCTGCAGCTGAACTGCCCCCCAGATGCCTGCTCCCTGGTTTAGCTGGGGACTGGCCGCTGGCTCTGGGCTCTGCAGCGTTCTGGCTTAAACAAGTCTGAATCTGCATGTCTCCCACATAGGATGTCAACTGGGTGGGGCTTTAGAGGTCGTATTTCCAATGTCCGGATGAGGAAACCAAAGCCCAGAGAGGTGAAGACACAGTCAGGAAGTCCTAGAGCCAGGATCAGAACCAGGCATCCTGAGCTCCCTTTCCTATACTCCCTGCCCCATTCCCTGATACCGTTTCTACTTTGAAAAGAGGAAAAGAATGTGGAGCCATAGACAAAGGCAGAAGAACCCACGCAGGAGGTGAGAGCACTCGTCATGGGATCTCCAGTGACATCACGACAGCCTGTGGAACTGTCCAACCTCCAGATGTAACTGTGACCTTTCCTGCACGTGCGTGGGTACCCAGCTCAGAGCCTGCAGAAAGCCTCTACTTTCCAAAAGTCTGCAGCTCGGTTGACAAGCATTTGCATTTTTCTACTCAGAGTTGAGTGAGTCTCTAAAAGTAACCATTATCTGCACGTTTTGGGAATGCACGTTTTTCACACTTGCAGCCCTTCCAGAAAGATTTCGCCTGGGGATGAAGCAGAGGGGCTCTACACTGAGGGTAGATACCAATCATTTTTACAATTGTTTGCAACAGGATAGGAAACATGAGCTTAACAGTTCTGTTGTGGATGGATTTGGGGGAGAAACACGAATGACTTGTCAACAGAATGGCTTCTGCTTTTATCCTGGGATTTGCTGCCGTTCCCTGCGAACCGGCTGCCCTATGCAGAGCCCGAGGATTTACAAACATTCCTTGCAGGTGGGGCCTCATTGTGAGGCGCAGTCCCAGGGGCCCTGCCAGCATCTGTGGAAGAGAATCTGTCAGGTATGTCAGGGCAGGGCACATGCTCCTTAGAAGGGAATTTGGAGAAGCCACCCCACCCTCCACCCCCCAGGTGGGGGAGGTACCCAAGCGAGGGGCTCAGACTTGAGGAGGTGCCCACTGGCCTGAGTTGGCCTAAGCCCCCTTAAAGTTCCCCAAAGCCCTAGATAGCAGTAACCAAGAGGAATGGCCTGTTCAGCCTTCCGCCAGGAAAAAAGAGATCCTGCTCAGAAATCCATTTGCGGGAAGTTTGAAGTTTGACGCCCTCCAGCTGCAGACTGCCGGCCTGGGTGGTCGGGCAGGGTGGGGAGGCTGCGCTCAAGTGGAAGGAGAGAGGAGTGTGGGGCAACTGAGGAGAAAGGGCAGGGGGGTGACTGTCGCATTTAGCGGCATTGGTGGATTTGTCATCTGGGAGACCTGGGTTCAAGATCTGGCCTGAAAGATCTTGGGCAAGTTACTCAACCTTTCTAAACTTTAGTTTCCCTATCTATAAAATGGGGATAATGCCTACTTCATGGTTATTAAGAGGATTAAATGAGATTATGTGTGTAAAGCTCTTGGCACAGTGCCTGGTTCAATAAATGGAGGTGGTTGTTGCTGTTATTATCAATAACAATGGTTATTGTCATAATGCCAAGGGTACCCTCCAGTCTCCATCTCCCAAAGATACTCCAAATAAACACACAATCCATGCAAAAACAGTGTGTTTGCTATGCAAATTAGCCTCTAGACAAGTTCTTAGTCCCTTACGCATATCTTTTGTAGAAATTCTGGAGCAATCACTGATTAATATTGATACAGATAATGATATTTAAAAATAATTTCCCACTTTGCAAATGTTAGGAAGCTCTAGGTGAGAAAGGACCCTGGGCCCAGGAGAAGGAAGGTTCGTGGAGGAAGAGGCAGGTGGGAGCTAGTTACATACACACCTGGGGTGGTAAACAGTGGCACAGGTGAGAAGCAGAACTGGGGGTGGCCCAGGACAGTTCCACATTCCCAGTCAATAATAATTAGCAAAGGAAGCCAGGGGAATAGAAGTCATCTCCCGTCAATCTCAGGAGTATGTATGTGCCTTTAATACTTTTGTATATGTGCTTTGGTTGCTGCCCCTCAGCTGACAGTTTTACTCCCCTGTTAGGGACAAGACAATTGATCTTAGGTGGCTGTCATTTACCCCAGGCCTCACAGCTAGGAAGGAGCAGAGCTGAGACTCACACCCAGGCCTGTTTCCCTCCTGTCCCTGTAAATAGTTCTTTTGGAAAAGTGTTTCTAAGAGTGCAAGGAGGGTGGGTGGGCCCTACATCTTGACCCTGAGGCATTGAGAGGCCAAGGGCTGGAATTGGTGGTCTGGATACTCTCTCAGAATGTCCCCAGGACCTGGCTATGAAGAAAAGGGCCTGGGGATTTTGGAGGTCCCACAGAGCCCAGTGTGTGTCCATGCCTGCTGCCCTACTGCCACAGGGCAGTGCCATGGAGGCACAATTTCTCCAGGGAATCCTTCCCACCAATCTCATCCACACTCCCCAGGCTACATTCTGCTCCACCTGGCCCAGGATGGATCTTGTGATCACCGAGTGGCTGGCCTTCTGTGGTGATGGGGTGGAGGGTGGCACCAATGGGGGGTGGCCAGCTGCTTCTCTTTGTGCCTGGGGCCCTGGCCTTCCAGATGGGAACATGTTCCACTATTATCACCTTCTTGCTTTGTGGGTCTCTCCTTCATGGCACCCATCAGGGTGGCAATATAGCTTTCAATTATTGGGTTATTTGGTTAGTAGCAATCCCGTACCAGAATGTAAGCTCCATAAGGCCAGGGACTATGTTGGTTTTGTTCGTTATTGTATCCAAGGAGCCTAGCACCATCTTGGTATTCATTATTCATTCATCTACTTGATGTCCCACTTTTCATTGTGCTGGGCACTGTGCTAGAACTGGGATGCAGCAGTGAATGCCACAGATTAGACCCTGTCCTCATGGAGCTTACAGTTTAGTGGTATCTCCTGGGAGCTCAGGATATGCTGGTTGACTAAGCGATGGAGTGAATGGTCCAAGGGCTTCTTATTGGGATGCCATCACTGGCCTGGAGCCTGTTAGCAGCTCTGGGCCATGGGCAGCAGGACTCCAGGGCTCCCCTCTTGAAGGTGGTCGAGAGCAGTGCTCTGCTGTTCTCTGATGCAAGGGGCTGGCGGGGAGCCCAGGACTGGCTTGCCTGACCTGTTGGGGTTTCAGATTTGTTCCATCTGAGCAGTCAATTAATTAGTAACTGGAGCTACCCATCCTCTCGGGCTCTTGTGTGAGTTGCCCGGTGCCCCTCCTTCCTCCTTTCCATTTGCTCAAATTGAGCAGCCCAGTTCTGTGATATCATTTGAAACTCGGCCAAGAAGCAATTAATGTGCTGTTTGCTGACAAGGATTTGCTGCAGCTCCAGGAGTAGGGGCTGGGGATGGGAAGGAAGGCCCGTGCAGGGGAGAGGAGACAAGAGCAAACAAAGGTGCGGACCCAGGCACTGCTACTGGTCTTTGCAGAGTGCCAAGGCCAGGTGGAGTGCTCTCCTTTCCTCAGACCTCCTCTCACCCCTCCCTGCCCTGACCCACATGCTGAGGAGAACCCCTGTGAAGTGGAGTGGGATGGTGGTAATGCTGGTGGAAGTTGCCATTACTGAGCTCTTACCCTGGGCTAAGGGCATTGGGTTCATGATCCCATTCAATCCTTGCAACCACCCTGAGAGAGATTTGGAGCCTATTTACAGGTGAGGCGACTAAGGCTCCAGAAGTGAAATGACTAGTCCCAGATGACCCAGCCTGTAAGTGGTGGAGAGGGATTTGAGCTGTTGGAAAAGTCTGCCTGTTTAGGTGGATGCCCAGTGGGGATAGGAAGGGCCCCTCTGGGCCCACTGCCAGGTCATGGTGACTTGTGTGAGAACACGGGGTTGATAAACGATGGTGTCGCGTAAACTGTGGTTGCCGTTTGAGGGTGGTTAGGCAGAATCAGGTAAAGCAGGCTGACCCAGCCAAGCTGACGGAGCAGAGGGCATGGCTGAAGAGGGCAGCCTGGGAGTGCTGCTGAAGTGTGGGGTCCCCTTCCCCGCCCAAGGTGGTTGACCCCTATGGCTTGTCCAGGTGGATTCTCACAGATACCCCTGCAGATGGAGGTAGCCTAATTCAAGGGAGGCCCACCCAGGCCTAGGGGGTAACCCTGACACCTTTCTCTCAGTGACCAAGGCACCCTGTCTTCTGCCTTCCCACCCTCTTCAACAGCTTTTGGTGCCAGCAAGTCGGGAAGCTCCTGTCAGCTTTGGCTGTCAAGTCATCCTGGCTGGAATTATGTACAGAAATTAGTCAAAAGAGGCCATTCCTGGTATCACAGGCAGCTCACTGCCAGTACTGCATAGGTGCCTCCTGCCCTGGGATGTCTCTCTAGTACACTGAGAAGCTCTGGCTTTCATGCATGTACTTTTGGGGCCTGGTCTGGCTCCGTAATGCAGAGCAGTCTAGTTGGAGGCTGGTGGCCTGGCTTCCACCCTATAGCCTTCCCCACCATCCCCGGCCAAAGCCTGCAGATCTGGGATGGGAGAGCAAGCTATCCTTTGCCAGCTTGCCAAGGAGAAGTGGAGACCCTTGGATTGGAAGGGCTGACCCCTCCCCACCTAGCCTCTTTCCAAACTCCCTATGTACTAAGCACAGTGTCAGGCACTGAGGATTTGGGGAAAATAGAACATGGTTGCAGTAATCAGGGATCTCCTGGGGGTAGGGGCAGGAATATAGATGGGTGCAGGCATGAGAAATGCTATCCTATAAGAGTTGCATTTGTTGGTCTCCTTAGGGTAATACAGACACAAGGTAAAACTGTCTTAGGGTATATGGTACAAGAGAGTGGACAGTGACAATTGCCTCCCTTCACTCTGTTTCCAGCCACCAAGTTTCCCTCCCCAGGGCAACCACCATTACCGGTGTTCTTTGTGCCGTTTCAGAGATGTGTTGTTTCCAGCATTTAGGGGTCAGTACCTGTGCGTATGTTCAACACCACCCCCAATCCTTTTCTTTTACTGAATAGCAGCCTACTCTACGTGCTGAGCTGCCCCATTGCTTTTTTCCTTCCAACACTTGGCATATCTTGGCACTTATTCTATATCGGCTCATACAGAACTGCCTCTTTCTTTTCATTAGCTGCATATCATTCCATTATACAGATGAGCCCTGAATGGGGCTTTGTGGTGGCTTTCTTTCTCTTGCTGTATGTAATCAATTTTGCTGTGGTGAATGTCTTAGTAAATATGTGCCCCTGAAGGAGAGACAGAAGTGGAAATGCTCATCAAAGACTATGTGTATTTGTAAGTTTGACTCTGTCATATCGCCCTGCAAGAGGGTTGTACTGATTTAATCTTTCATCAACCAGGTATGAGTGGTTCCATATCACTGTCTTCACCTACACAGTGTTATCAAACTTGCTGATCTTTGCCAATCTGATAGGTGAAAAATGGTATCTGTGGTGGTTTGAAGCTGTATGTACCCCAGAAAAACATGTTATTAAATCTAATCAATTCCTGTGGGTGTAAACCCAGTGTAAGTAGGACCTTTTGGTGAGGCTACTTCAGTTAAGGTGTGACCCACCTCATTCAGGATGGGACTTAATCGTGTTACTGGTGTCCTTTATAAATGGAATACAGAAAGGGAGAAAGAGTGTGTGTGCACAAGCGTCATGGAAGCTGAAATCAACGAAACCCAGAAGAGAAGGGAGAGACTAGCAGATGCCAGCCCATGTGCCCTGCCATGTAACAGAGGAGCCAAGGATCGCCAGCATCTGATCTTCGGGAAGAAAGCACCACCTTGATGATGCCTTGATTTGGACGTGTTTACGGCCTCAAAACCGTGAGCTGATAAATTCCCATCTTTTAAGCCAACCCATTTCATGGTATCTGCTTTAAGCAGCCTAGGAAGCTAAAACAGTATCTCCTTGTGATTTTCTTTTACATTGATTTGGTTGTGTGAGTTTGAGCTCCTCTCTGTATGTTCCCAAGCCATGCTGGGTTAAAACAGAGTGCTCTGTGGTTGGTGGGCATGGCCTTCCCTTTGCAGGGAGGTCTGCTCCTACAGAAGGCAGTGTCAGTGCAACCGGTGCCTGCCTTCTCAGTTACCCGGGCCAGGCAAGAAGGGCCAACAGAGACCATGTGACAGGGCTGGGGGCACCACTCTGCCAAGGCTAGAATGAGGAGGGTCTGCCTGCCTGGTTTCTGGGGAGGTGTGACTGCAATTTCACTTTCCCATGGTGAGTGGAGAAACGAAGCCACCCTTCAGACCCAGGGAAGGGTGGGCGGCAGCCTTGCCCCTGCCAGGCTGGCAGGCAGTCCCCTTGGAGGCAGGGACTAGATGGCTGCTGTCTCTCAGGACTTTCCTGTCTTTGGACTTAGAGCTAGGGCAGCTGCTTGGGGGACACCCTGCTCCTTGCTGAGCTGTCCAGTTCTGAGCCGGTGCATCCTTGAAGCCCAGAGCTTTTGGTGCCCATGTACCTACTGGGTGCGTGAGCACCCTGCGGGTCAGTCGCTTGTGTGCCACTGCCATGTTTTGGTCTCCCTCCTGCTCTGTGAGCCATCGGTTCTTCAAGCCTGTCCTCACTACTCTCCCCTTATTCCCCTCCATCCTCTGCCCAAAGCACGGTCAACCCCTCAGCATGTCTCACCTCAGGCTCCTCCCTGACCTCCCTGACTCCAGTCTCTCCCTGTCTCATCCATTTTGACCACCATGTCTCCTTAGCTAACTCCTTACCCCTTCATGGCAGTTCTAGGCATTGCACCTCCTGCCTAGAAGCATCTGTGGAAAAAGAGCAAAGTCTGGGCACTGCCGACTTGTTTAATACCTTCTGTGGTGGGCCCCTGCCTCCTGCTTGGGTCTCCACATTTGATCTCCATCCAAATCTGCCAATTCCCTTTCCCCCAGACATACTCTGTGCCTTTTGTCCTCTGTGGTCTATGTTCAATCCACTCCCCTAGCCTGGGAGCCTCTTCTCTCTTTTCTCCACTATTCACATTCTTTGGGATTGGGGAAAAGGCACTGCCAAGTAGTCATTCTCCAGCCATACTGATTTACTCTCTTTGCCCAGGAGTGAGTCCCCAGGGTCCAAGGGACTGGTAGTGGTAGTGGGCAACACGTGCAGTGAGTAAAGGGGTGAGGCTTGTGATGTCTGACTGCAGAGCTAGAGACCTTCAGTGCTGGATGTCTAACCTGACTCTGGAAGGCAAGGGCTGCCTCGCCAGCTGGGATCTGAGCTCCATCTTGCCTGCCATCGAGCCCCAGTTCCCAGCACCATGCCCAGCACGTGGTGGGAACTCAATAACTGCTGAGCGAATGGATGAGGGAATGATGAGAACAACTGAAGGTTTTTGAGCAGGAGAGAGACAGTCTCTCACACCTGGCTGTGTATCAGGACAGACTGGAAATGAGCCCATTTCCCAGGCTATTAGAGAATCTGGCCCCAGGTGGTGAGGCTGGCCAGGGAGGACAATGAGGATGGAGAGGAGGGCCCCGCTCCGACTGATGCCCTCTGGGGCTCTGTCCCTATAAGCCAGGCACAAGTCTGCCCACCAAACTGGGCCCTCCTGAGAGCAGGAACTGCTGCTTCTCCTTGTGTGTCTCCTGCCCAGCCCCTTGCCTGGGGCTAGCATGCAGCAGTGCTCAGTTAGGGCTGCTGGCTTAGAAATGGATCTGGACACCCGAATCCTGGTGTAAACCGGGGCGGAAAGGTATTCCTCGTGGGGTTCTCAGTCACCCTTCTCTTCAACCACCCATGAAAGCTGGATAGAGGAAGACCCTAGCTGGTGGCTTTGGAGGCAGAAAGATCTGGGTTCTGCTGCTTCCCAGATGTGTGATTGTGGCAGTTGTCTAACCTAATATTAATAACAAGGATTGCTTAAGGTACTGTCTGTAAAGGGCCTGGCACAGGGTCGGGGGCAATTAATGGGAACCAGTGATGGTGATGCTGAAAGCCAGGCTGAGAGAGGGCTAGGGTCTTGGAACCCACAGGAGCCAGATTAGGGTGAGGGCATGTGTGGTAGATGCTCTGGATCAGCTCCCAGAGCACCTGTTTTCCCCAGACCCTCTGGTGACCACCAGGGAACCAGTGGCACCAGGCCACATTAGCAGAGGGCCAGCCCTGATGGCCTCTCAGGGGACAGAGTGTCAGGACATGGTCAGGAGGATTATTCTCATGCCTTCCCCAGCCTGTCCAGGTAGGTGACCACGCTGCTGACTTACCCAATCTCCAAGACCATCCTGGTGCCTGGCTGCTCTGAGTATCAGCGGATCGGTTGACCTGAGGCTGGCACGTGGAGGGGAGGGAAGGGAAATCCTTAGGCCCTTGGCCTAAGCTGGTGTCTTCAATGTTAAGATTCCATGTTCAATGTTAAGAGTGTCTCAGGACCTGGTGTTTGGCCAGGACCTGCATTCAGGCCCGTGCCAGCTGATGTCAACGGGTGCGAGTCCCATCACCAGGCACAGGGGCGACGAGGGGGAAGGAAGGTCTTGGGGAGGCCAGGCAGCCATTGTTGGCTGGCTTAACTGGATTAGGCTTTTCATGTGAAGGGAAGAAAGGAATCTGCTTTGTCGCAACTGGGGCATCAGGCTGGAAACACAGTTGGTGTTCCTGGCAATCCCCGGCACTCTCCACGGCATATTTGTTGCTTTTCCGAGACACGTCCAGGTGCTCTCTGTTATGATAACAAGTGGTGACACAGAGTTAGCTTGAAATGGGATAAACAAACAGACTAAAAATAACCGGATTTGGGGTGGCTTGGCACCGAATCTCAGCACGCAGGCTGTCACTTCTCCGCCAAAGGGTGAAGGAAGGTAGGCACCATCAAAGGCTCCCCTTCCCCGGAGCTGTTGGGGTAGTGGGGGTTGGGTGTGGCTGAGTCCCTCTCTCCTGTCCCCACTTCCCACTGCCATGTGGTTCCGGGCTGCATGAGGCCCAGAGGAGGGGCGTGGTGGGCCCAGATGTGAGCAACGCCGTTTATGTCTGTTTGGAGGAAGCTGGGCCAATGTTTGGACATCTTTATGGTTTTGGAAGTTTCTTGGCCTCATCCAGAGGAGTCATGGTTGCATTAGAATCTGATGTCCTCTCCTCGGTGGCCCTTGTAAGCTTGATCTACTGACTAAAGGAATTTCTATAATGCATTTGGAAGTTAGTCTGGGCAGGGGACAGAGGCTGGAGGACACGAGTCTGATAAGCATAGGGGTTCATATGTAGGTATTTATGATTGGATATAGATCACTGCAGAAGACCTAGTCAAAGGACAGGCTCACTGTGGGGAAGAACAAGAAGAGATGGGGAGTTGAGGACTCCACTTACAGTTCCATGGTCAAATATTAAGACTGCTTTCATTAGAGGCATCAGTGCCTGTCAGTCCCTGAGAATGCCCTTCCAGATCACAGGCCTGATTCACCATGGACTCCAAGAGTCAGTCCAATAAAAAGCATTTGTTATGGTGGTCATAAGTACTGCCTACCAAATGTTTCTGGTTCTCCTTCTGGGCACGTGGTAGGATTGCACTTCCCTGCCGCTTTGACGTGACTTGTTTGGGGAAAAAAAAAAAAAATAGGTGCGCAGACATGATATGTATCACTTTTGGGTGGAAGCTTTAAAACCCAGTGTGTGATTAGCTTCACTGTCTCTTTCCCTTTGCCACAGCGTTCTAGATAGTGGCTGATCTGTGGGCCTGGGCCCCAGGGAGAGGACAAGGCAGCACAGAAACCCCAGCTGCGCTGTGAAGGATGTGTGGTGCAACAAGGCAGTCAACCTTTGTGATTTTAAGCCACTGAGACTTTGGGGTTGTTAATGCAGCATAACCTAGTCTATTCTGATGATAGGAGGGGAAAAATGGGAAAAAAGTCTTCCCCAGATTCTTGTGAGGCCAACAACTTCTTGTCATCCAGGTCTCAGCTCAACTGTCACCTCTCAGAGGGACTTTTCCTAATCAGCCAATAAACGTTACCATGGTTTATCTTCATAGCACATGCCATATTTGTTTACTTATCTATTGTCTGTCTCTCCCTCTACAAAGACCCCACTTGTCAGGTTCACATCTGTGTAACCAGTGTGTGCCGCAGTGTTGGCACATGATGGGAAACCCATAGTTATTTGACAGGTCAATGGATTGGAAGACATGAGGGGCATAAGGAGATTTTATTACAGAGACCTCAGGCTGGGAACTTTAAAAAATACTTGTTCAGTGTTGACAATGCAGTGGGAGCTTAATAAATATTTGTTCAGTGAATGAGCTCTGGTGGGGAGTGGAGATGGTGTCATTTCAGAATCTGGGAGAAGCTTGTGAGTTCTCCAAGGGCAGGAATCGTGGTTCCCCCATCTTCTGTCTGCCCCCAGCCAGTTGTGCACGTGGTCAGGAGTAGAGGAGGTGCCACATGCCTCTAGGGAGGAAGAGAGCCACTAGGCTGGTGATGTGGACCCTCCTCTGCCACCCCATCTCAGTTCACCTGGTGCCAGGGTCCTGAGAGCTGAGAAAGGAGGCATAGGAGGCTGGACAAGCTTCTCGGGCTGCAAAGCAGAGTCCTATGACAGCTCCAGGAGGAGAAAGAGATTGTGTGTGTGCGTGAGTGTGTGTGTGTGTGTGTGTGTGTGTGTGTGTGTGTGTGAGAAAGAGAAGGAAGTTAGGAAAGAAGGAATGACAACTGGGCACCATCAGGGCCAGTTTTCCAAGATCTTTCTACCCTGAGGATCATTTGCTGATTAGGAGGCAAGGAGAAGCAAGGAGCCCAGGGGGAAATGGTTGGGAACTCAGAGAAGGTGATTCAGTGACGGTGGAGGAGGTGGGTGGTGGTGTGGGGAGGCTCCCGGGGCTGTCTGTGTCTGGGAAATGCTAGCCCCGGGCCTCGCTGAGCACCAGCTCTTCCTGAACCTGGAATGCCCTTTCCCACTGCTGGCTTGCCCCTCTTTCTCCAGGTTCACCTTGAATGTAGCCTCCTTCTGGAAGCCTTCCCTGACCTGTAGAAATTGGCAGCCGCCTCTTGTGCCCCCGCAGTTCTTGGATTGACTTTGGTGGGCGTGCTTATCTCACTAACCTGAGTTACTTTCTTCCTCGCCTCCTCCCTGATCAGACTGTCAGAGCAGAGCTCTTGTCTTTTCACTCACTGCCTGGCACGTGGCCTCTGCCCTGTCAATGATCATTGAGTGATGAGGGACACAGCATCTTTTCTGCTAGCCACAGGGCTCTCAGCTAGAAAAGGAAGCAGGGACCAGGCTCCTCTAAGGAAGTTATGAGGAGACAGATGTCACCTTACTCTGAGGAAGAACTTTCTACCCATCAGATTGCCCAATCATGGACTGCCTTGGGAGGCAGTGAGATTCCCATCTCTGGAGGTGTGTGAGCAGAGGTATCATAGAACTACTCCCCCCCACCCCCAGTTCCAGAAGAGAGGTTGAAGCATTAGATCTTCCAGCCCTTTGTCAGAGATTTTACTGGGCCCTGCAGACTGGAGTTGGGAGCAGATATGATATGAGGTGGCTGCCAAGGATTAGACTTTGGGCCCAGGTGTTTCCCCAGATGGCAGGTAGGGTCTGAGGGTCCCAGCCCTGATGGGTACCTGTGCCCTGACCCAGCAGGCCTCATTTGAAAGTTGAGGTGGAGCAACTTTGTCAAACTGCTCAGAGCACTGGAGAAGAGAGGAAGGGTGCCCAGCCCACACTGGCACTCGTTCCACATCCTCTGCAGCAGGTTGGGCACCCTGGGTGGGGCCACGCCATGCCACACCCTGGCCCTGTGCCCTTGGGAATCTCCACTCTGCTGTGCCCTGATGGAGTTTCCTGATGGAAGCAGCCACCTGATGCTCTCCACAGACTGATGACAAGCCCCTCCCCACAGTCCTGTGCCTGACTCTGGGCTTCCCTGGGGCAGCAGGAGGAAGAGGACAAGGCATTCCAAGGCGGCAGGTGGTTGGTCCTGAGCGGGCCCCCTTTGGTTAAGTACTTCCATGATCTCCAGGCCCCGGGCCCTGAGATGAGGTTGCTCTTCTTGATCCTTGGGGCTAAGTTCTCTTGCCCGTGGCTTCAGGAAACGGCTTCTCCCCTCTCACTGACTTTTGCCCCTGACTGATTCACCCTGGGCTTAAAGTGCCCCACCACACCCAGCTCAGCCCTCTTCTGCATTTTTTGGCCTTGGCCTCAGGATTTCCATCTCTGGCTTTGATCTTTAACCTGACTGTACAACCCCTTCCCCTCCAGCTTGGCCTCCCTGCCCCTAAATATGTGTCTCTCTTTCCACCGGTGTAGCTTTTGTTCTCTCTCTCTCCATGCTTGCAGTAAACCCTTGTCCTGTAAGGCTTCTCTTGCAGAGAGGGCTGTGTGATATTGATCTAGGGGGTATGCAGTGGATGTTTGCAGGATGAAGGTGTGAGTCGCCATCTCCCTCTGAAGGCAGTGGCAGTGCTCCTTGGTCCCCATGCCAGCTGTGCTGCTCAGCGTAGGGCCCAGCACGCGGCAGAAGGCCAGTCGGTATACCTGGTGAGATGCTGATGGGCCAAGGCTTCTCCTCTGGGGCATGCTGCACACAGGCTGACCCCTCGGTGACCTTGCTCTGTCTCTGTTGCTTCAGCTGCTGGAGGGGGTTGGCCTCTTGCCCTGGTCCCTGGGGTGTGGTGAGCTGAAGGACTGTCTGAGCTGTTATTGAGGTGGTTGACACAGTCCTGGCAGAGCAGGAAATAGAGAGGCATTGCAAGGGATAGGGAAATGGGACTTGTCTCTAGGAGAAAGGCGGGCCATGGCTGGGTCAGAAGCAGCCTGGCTTATGGAAAGGAGGGGGCGCTGGAAGGGGCCAGAGAGTGAGCCGTTGGCACTGTGGCCAGTGTGGGACTTCACATGAGTCTCTTCTTCTATCTGGCTTTTCTGGACAAAATGTGGCTTCCTTCCCTCTGTCCTTCCTTGGGGGGCGGGTTTGTTTCGGGGGCTGGGATGAGCTGGGCAGCACTTGTAGCAGCTTCTGAGTCCTGCTTTGCCCCTTCACCCATTCGGAGCACCTACTGTGTGCTGGTCACTGAGCAGGACATACGTGGTCCTCCTAATAGATCATGAAAGGGTTGTACAGACTCACCCTGTGGAGGGCAGGAAGATTAGGGGCAGAGGGCAGGGGTGGGAGTGGTATAAACTGTCTCTGGGCTGAGCACCCCAGACATAATCCCAGATAACGAAGTGTCAGCAGCAAAGCCCCAGAGCTTCTGATGCCTCCTGTGAACCTGCCTGAGCTTTTGGGTCCTGCAGAAACTTCGCAATTTAGCAAGTCCATCTATGCTATAAGGAGACTACCACATCACACACCATAATGAATTATAAGAGAGTAATGCTTAATGTAGTAATGTAATGTAATAAACACAATACGAGACAATATTTTCAGCTACGTTGTGCTTTCCATGGCACCTGCACAGACATGAATTCACTGGACCCTAATCCTCAATCCTAATTATGCCTCCCATCACCCTTTTCTATGGCTCCCCTGCCACATTGTCTCCTCAGTACTCTTCACCCTCTGCAATTTAAGTTTGTTCATTCTTTATTTGTTTCTTACCTGTTCTATCCCACTAGAACAAGAGCTCCATGAGGGCATGGACCCTGTCAGTCAAGTTCTGCATTGTATCTCCTGTACCCAAAACAGGTCAAGCACAGAGTAAGAGGGCTTTAATAGGTGTTTGCTCAATGATTGAATGAATAAAATGTAAATTAGATCTTCACAACAGTCTGGTGAATTAGGTGTTATTGCTATCCCATGTTCCAGATGTGGAAAATAAAGCCCAGGGAGATGAAGTGATGGGCCCATATTGCTCAGCTGGTAGGAGCCAGGGCTGGGATTTGAACCCCCATGCATACGTGGGCCAGGCAGGTGTGGGTATCTCCTGGTTGCTGTGTGTGTGGGTAGGCCCTGGCACGCATAAGGGCTGTGCGGGAGCAGCTGTCATTTTACTGCACATGGCATGTCGAGATGGAAAGGCTTTGCAGGAATTTTGCTTTATAGGCACATAAAGGCCTTTATTACCCATAATGTGGACGTGGGTCCAAAGAGAATTCTATTCAGCTTTCTACCCAGGGGGTTGTCAGAGGCCCCTCTGGAGGCTGGAGCTCCTAGCCCAGCTCCGAGGAGGTTGGACTCCAGGGAGGAGGAGGAGCTGGCTGTGGCAGAACCTGGGACCAGGGCAGCTTGGCACAGGGCAGGATGGGTGGCAGCATCCTCGGAGTGGAATGCAGTTTTAAGCTGCCTCAGTGGGAAATGTGATGTTATGTAGCTCATTAAACCCTACAGAAGCAGGGAGGAGAGCTGCTTCCAATTATCAGGATGAAAATTAATGGAAGCAAACCTCTAGCCAGGCTTGCCCAGTGGTGGAGCAGGGAGAGCTTTTCCTGCATGGTCAGGATTGGTGGAGAAGTGTTCAGGGCAGTCACGCTGCAAACCAAGGGAGGAAGCATTAACTGTCTGCAATGAATAGACTGAGGGAAGGGAGAGGGTCCCTGATAATCCTCACAGCTTTTTCCCCTTGGCCCAAAGGAAGGGAGATGGGGCTGAGCAGGAAGCTGGGCAAGGCTTGGTTTGCAGAGGCTTGAGGCAGGAGGAGGCCCTCTGGTCACTGCCAGTGAAATAGACATTGGATTTGCAGGGGTGGACATGGAGCCTTGGGCTGCCAGTGAGCTTCAGACTTCGGGCAAAGTTAAAATGAAACTTGAGGGGACTCACTTTTTTTTTAATAAAGATTTATTTTTATTTATCTCCTCCTTGCTGCTTGTGCTCATTGTGTCCATTTACTGTGCATTCCTCTGTGTCTGCTTGTCTCCTTTTGTTACATCATCCTGCTCACTGCACCATGCGGGCCGGCTTGCCTTCACCAGGAGGCCCTGGGAACCGAACCCGGGGCCCCCTACATGGCAAACGGGAGCCCAACCAATTGAGCCACAGCTGCTTCCCAGAGGGGACTCACTTTTGAGCATTTGCCTGAAAACATTGTCCTCATGCTCAGGCACCATGACTCTGAAGGAGCAGCCCAAACCTGGCTTGACTCCTGTTTTTGCCTCGGGACCTGAGGGTAGGTGAGGGGTCCCCCTGGTTGGGCTAGTTAGAGCAATAATCACACCGACCATCAACTGCTACTTCTCCTGCTAAGGAGGGCAGTGAGGCCTGGAGCTGAGAGCCCCAGGGCTGCAGCCTGGCCCTTGGGCGCATCAGGAACCTGTGGGTCGCAAATGCAGGAGCAGGTCTGGTTCACCTCTGCCTTTTTCACAACCCAGCTGTGCACAGCAGTCTCTCATGTTGGAGCTCAGTGGCGCGGATGCTGCCTGAGCACCATCTGCCACCATCCAGCCAAGTGTGCACTCAAGGGAGTGGATCATTCTGCCAGGTAGACAATCCCCTCTCAGGCGATCTCACCTGGCTGCCTCTCCGCTTTCATGGTGAATACTCAACATGTCAGTTATTAGTCACAACCCAAGAGCTTGACACTGTTATCACCTCCATCTTATAGAAAAAGAAACTGAGGCTAGGAGAGATGTACTGACTTGCCCAAGGATACCGTCAGTAGGTGGTGGACTGGAACCCAGGCAGTGTGACTCACTCAGAGCCAGTCCTCTGAGGCACTGCATTCTGCTGCTGTCTTGGATGAGCGAAGCTTGCATGGGTGAATATAGGGCTCTCAAGCTTGTTCTTGCAGCATTTCTGTGATTCTCACAATATTCTCTGGAGGTGGGAGAGGGTCAGACATACTTGGCCTCACTTTGCCAGTGAGGACTTGGGAGGAGTGCTCACACTGTAGACTGGCACTTATCCATGGAACATGGTGCTGGGATGATGGGCGTGTTTTGGTTGACGGCATTGAGTTCTTGGATGAGGGGGCTTATCACTGGGGCCTCTCCCAAAATTCCGTTGATCCATTGTCCAGTGCCTGGAACCCAGGAAGACAGCAGTAGTTCCTGGGCTCGTGGCTTCCTTGGTGGAACCCTTTATTTCCTGGGGAAACACCCTCATTGAAGTACCACCCAGGATGTTGAATGGGCAGAGTCTCGCGGGTTAGTGCACACAGGCCAGGCTGTGGGATGCTCAGGGGCTTGGTCAGCCAAACGAGACTCTTTCTTTGGGTTGTTGTGTTATATTTATCCCTACTAATCTATTTCTCTTGCCTGTTTATACAAGGCGAAGTTTAATAAAATATGTGAGGCCAGAGCAAACGAGGAACATTTTGGAAGGAGGTATAAAAGGAAAGATATCTTGGAACACCTAGCTAATCTGAGTTACTCTTTGCTCTGAGGTCCTGCCTTTGAAGCTCCATTTCTCCTCCTATCTCCTGTAAAAGCAAGAGTGAGACTTCTTGACAGTAAGCAAATGCTGGTGTATTGCCTTGGGTGTGGGGTTTGCATGTGTGCCATTGAGAGCAAGAAGCTCTTCTTAGTTGGTAGATGCTGGCATTGTGGCCCTTCCATCTAAGGATCCCTGTGGAAAAGTGGGCTGATTTCACCACTTGCAGGGCAGGACCCCAGATGCCAAGGCTGGGGAATGCTGCAATCTAAACATTTACATTCTGAAAAATGGGAAATCATCCGCTTAGATATAAATTAGCCAGGGCCTGACGGGTTTATTACATCCTGGAATGCTTTCATGAGGCTTTCAGAGGGTTCCATGTTGCAGGCCTAGGTCTCCAGCTGGGATCGCCTGTGGCATGCTCCTGGGGGAACCCACTGGAGGACACCGGCTGGCCTGAGTCTTCCTCAGATCCCCATCAGCCTGGAAGTGGTTCATTTGCGAAACGGGGAACAAGGAAACACAGTGCAGCATCTTGAACAATGAGCAGCTTGAAGCTCATGAGAGATGTTGGTTGGGGGACAGAGGTGGGAGGAGCCAAAGGCGGATGCCTGATCAGAAGCTACGGATGGAGGGCTGTTATCTTCCCCTGGAAAGTGGAAC
>JAQZBX010003794.1:0-38514 GCA_029593785.1 Cabassous unicinctus
TATTTGAATAATATAAATGCATTAATTGTGCTAAAAGTTTAACTCATGTTGATATAATGCTTGGAATAAGCATGCTTTTGCCATCTCTGCTCACATTTTTAAATAGCTTGTACATGGGTCAATAATTAGAATTTTGTAGATCTACACTGTATTTTTAAAAATTAATTAAGCTTTGCTCATGTCTATGTGCCTCATCCTGTACAGATGGGGACCCTATTCCCATCTTTCATGCCAGATTCAGTTGATACACATTTTCTGCTGCATATTCTTGGGTGGAATATTGATTAGTTCTAATATAACAAGAGTACACTGTGTTGTAATAATGTAGTATTATATAAGGTTGCAGACCTTTTATTTGGATGCTTCTTATCTAAATATATTTGTAGATATATTATTTATATTTTAGGTGAAAAGAATTACTTTCAAAGGAGGATATTTTATATGGGTGAATAAAATAATTTTCCTTAAAGAGGATTTAGAAAAGATGATGATGAGTAAGATCAATCAGTATCCACACGAGACCAATGAATTCTTCAACTAATGTTGATGAGACAGAAACTATGTAAAATGAAAGAAAGCAATATGTCCCAAACTTCTACCTGGTCTCTCAAAATTAGAATGTGTTCTCTATGGGATACATGCAGTTCTCACCTTCAACCCAGGAAAGGAGGGCCTCTGCCTCAGGTTCTTTGCCTCTGAGGGCTCCATGTTCCTTAAAATTTTCTAAGTTCCTCTGTGATGTATGGTACAGGCTGAGAATGGTAGTGTCACATGGATAAGATGCTCAAATTTGGGCAGGGACCCACATGGGCCCTGGGGAGCTCTTCAACATTTACCCCATATGTGAGGTTAGCCAGATGCCACTAGAACCTTCAGGACTCTTGTGTATGGCAGGTCCCAGTTCTAGTGCATTATCTCTTTCACAGGAACTTGTAAGACCCATCCACCAGTTGGTGCTGACACAGTGTTTATGAGTGACTTAAACTGTTGAAGTAAACAGTATTTGCCCAGGGCACTGTATATCCTAGGGGCAGCCCTGATTACATGCCATTAATGTTTCAATATGTTTTAAAAGACTGTTCTAAAATACTATTGCCTAAGCTGCTTAAAGCAAATTCCATAACATGGGCTGGGTTAAACAATAGGGATTTATTCACTCATGGTTTTGAAGCTGGGAAAATGTCCACATCAAATCATCTTCAAGGCAATTCTTTCTTCCTGAAGACCGGCTGCTGGCAATCCTTGGCTCCTCTGTCACATGGCAAAGCACATGCTGGCATCTGCTAGTTTCTCTCTTTTCTTCCAGGTTTCAACTTCTTTTTTCCATGGCTTTCTTCCTCTCGTGTTTGAATTCATTCCACTTATAAGGGACTCCTGTAAGAGAATTAACACCCATCCTGAACTGGGCTGGGTCATACACACCTTAACTGAAGCAACCTCATCAAAAGGTCCTACTTACAATGGGTTCACATTCACAGGAATGGATCAACTTTAAGAACATGTTTTTCTGGGGTACATACAGCTTCAAACCACCACAACAAATTAAGTCATTTTGAAATAAACATGGTGAACATAAAACAATCTCTTGTTTTCTTTTATCATAAATAAAACAAGATAATATTATAAAATTATGTCAAATTTTGAAGTTGATGATGGAAATGTTAATCCAGGGCAATTCAGGGAAGTTATTATATTAAATGGCAGGAAGAAGCCTAGTCAATTAGGGAAAAATAAATATTGAATCCTGTGCTATTGATACAGTAACTACTATGGTGGTGTTCTAGTGATCTATTACTGTAAAACTGACCACCTCAAAGCAACAACAATCATTTATTTTGCTCAAAGATCTCCAAGTTGGGTAAAATTCATAAGGGAGAGCTCATCAACGTAGCATCACCTGGTATGGCTCATAGTAGACTGGAGGATCCCCTTCCAAGAGGGTTCACTCACCTGCTTGGAAAAATTGGTACTAGATGTTGACTGGCAACTTAGCCAAGGCAGTCAGAAGCCCTCAGTTCCTCTCTATGTGGGCATTTTGCTAATTTGCCTTACTAGTTTCCAAGAGTGAGTGTTCCAAGTGATAAGACGTGGTAACTGCCAGTATTTTCATACCTGGGCCCAGAAATTGGCTCAGCTTCACTGGTGTCATATTCTATTGGTCAAAGGAATTCCACAGATCCCATCTGTGATTCAAGGGGAGAGGATATAGTCCCTATTTCTCAATGGGAACAATATCAAAGTATTCTTTGCCACCTTTAATTCACCACAGGTAGTCAATAATGTAACTACAAAAATACACTTTTTACCATTATCTGATTGTTGATACATTATAAACCATGTAGTGTGAGGAAATAAAGCCCCATGCTTGTATCATTGAGTCTATGAGGCAACCCAGCCAGAAAATGACTGTAATGGAAGGAAAGGAATAGAGAGGTAAGGAAAACTGTCTCTAGCACCATTGTTGAACTGTTTGAAAATCCTTGCCTCTAGCTATACTGTCTGAAATTTACAGGTTCATAAACAACTAAATTTCCTATATTGTTTAATCTAATTTCAGTCAGTTTTTCTGTTAGTTGAAACTAAGAATAAACGAACTCATACAGTCCTTTAAAATATATGGAAATTGAGGCCCAAGGCAGTTAGAGTACACGCCTGGGAGCCCAGACTCCCCCAATATTTAAATAGCTGCTTAATAGCAGAATCAGCACTTAATCTAGTACCCATTTCACCACACATTTTTGCCTTTCCCACTCAATACTTTCATCATGTGCTACTTTTCTCATATCGTATCTTGAAGAGGTTGACTAAAATATTTGGTTGAATAAGGAAGATACAAAAAAAAGTAAGAAAATTAAAATAAACAAAATATCACAACTAATTCTTCAGAAGTTAAGTACATAAAATGACTTTAATTGTCATTTTTCATGGTAAATTTGATCTCACATAGCCTTGATAAAGACAAGTCATAAAAAGAGCTTGGGGGCACATATCTTTTGTTGAATCATCTGAAAGTCTGTAAAAGTAAGGTCTGCAGTGGTAATGAATGGTTTACAGTGTTTTCACTTTCAATGCTGTATGAGAATTATTTTTAGATTTGAAAGTTCTGCCTAAAGGCCTTTGAAACAGACTCTTCTGCATGTAACATTTCCCTATTCATCATTAATTGTCCTTTAGAAAGGATATAAATGAGTTTTACCATAGGCAAGATGGACACAATTACAATTTCCTCCTCTGACAATAACAGATTTGTGAACAAATAACAATGCCTTATAAATAGACAAAGCTTTTAAATATTTAAAAAGAAATTGTGAAATATCCTGAATATTGAGTTAGTAAAGCCTAATGCTAATATCAGTACTAATAAAATGGATAATGGTCATTTATTGACTCATTCATTCAACTAATATTATTGATCCCCTAAAGTTATAGGAAAGGTCAAGCTACGTAAACAATTACAGAGTAGGGAAATGAGATGGGAGCTAGCTTGTTGTTATTGTTTTTTTCCTTCAAAATAATAACTAACAGTAATTTCCAAAATTAACACTTTATTCCGTGCTTCAACATTTAAATTTTATTTGCAAGTATTATCTCATTCAAAATCATATGGCTTAGTTCTGTGGTTATCTCCGTTTCAGATGTGGAGACTGAGATGTCCAAGGCCAAGGTGCTTAATTGTGAGGAATGATGCCTCTGGGGGATAGAGATGCAAATGATGTTGTCAAGGAGGATGCATTGGGATAACATAATCATTTTTAATTGATGTAAATATTTTGCACTCAGAATTTCTAGAAACTATTCCTCCTGTCCTTCTCCCCACCACAATTCAGGCATCACCAGGATACAACAAATAAAAGGATGACAAAGCAAAATGCCAAAATGAAATAGTCTAATTTTTTTTACTTTAGAGTTTCATAACCTGAGGTTCAGACCTACGATAAAAGGATTGAAAAATGTCAGAGCTAAGTTTGTCCTGCCTTAGAGAATAGTAAATTTTGCCTAAATTGGGAAGAAATGGAAGAGAATCAATGTGGAAATAAAGAGAACTTGGTGAGTTTCTACAAAGGAGACCTGGCCATTCCCCCTTCCAATGAGGTCTGGAAATGGGAAAACAAGAAAAACGCCTGGCAGAATTTGGGAAACAGTGTGTAGAAGGGGCTCATCTTCCACTTCTGCCTAAAGTACAGGGAAGTAGCAAGACCTGAGGGTCCCTTCACAGGCAGGAACTGATAAAATGCGTAAATAGAGTGGTGCCTAGGCAGAAGACCCTGAGATAGCCCTGTAGTGTGTCTCAGGAGCTGTGGGATCTTTCCAGCACTTTCTAGGTTGGCATTGACAGGGCACAGAGCCCTAAGAAACTTAGCTCTCTTGGTCAAGAGGAAGGAGTAGCTCAGTCCTGTTAGGAATATGTTATTACAGCAATTGCCATCAAGGACAACTGACAACAATGCTGATGACCAAATATCACTTCTCCTCTCCCCCTCTCTACCCTGATACTTTGAAACCATATTATCTCTGGAAGAAGTAAGATGTAATCACTGGAAAAATAAAGAAGGGAATCCAGATTTTATCAAGATTAACTCCTCCCTCTGCAGAATGGTGCATAAAAATGCACACTAAGTTCATGTATGGAAAAAAATAGAGAAATTTAAATTTCTTGCATCTGATCATGTAATCTGAGAATTATTCTTGATATAAATCCATTTACTAGGTTGGCATAGAAAGAATCAGATACAAATTTACCAGCAGGTTAAAAACCCCATAGCAATTTATATTTCCTTTCCTCAACTTTTGGATGATAGTTTTCTTAATTGATAGGAAATGGAAGGTAAGAATTTGTGGTATATATGATGGTTTCCAAATCCTGGTATCCCTTCCTTGAAAGGAGATTAAGAAATGACAGTTTCATAGATGACTGAAAAGTAGAAGTTGATAGCTAATTGGAATAAGCTTCATAAATGGAAATAAGCATGGACAGGTTCAATTAGAAGATGGGAGAAGCCCTAGTAATAATAGACATTGTTGTGGTACATAGATTTTTTTGGCATGTAGACCCTCCAGTTACCAGTTTGACATATATTTAATATCTTGAGAACACATAAGTAACTGCAGATAGGCTTAATTGATCACTATTTGCTGGGATTTTTAGATACCATCAGTACTATCACACTGTAAAGCAACCTTATATTCAGTCAAGTAGAGAGAAAATAATGAGTGGACTTTTGGAAATTTTTGGCTTATCATGATTGCATTGATGAACTGTATTGATAGCTTAATTTTTTGCATCTCAAAGATAAGTATAATGTAAAATATGAAAAAAGGTCATCACACACAATGCTTGATATGGAAAATTGATGACAACCACCCCCTATGCATGATATACAAGCAACCAATCGAAAGTAATTTCCGTGCTCTTCATAGAATAAAGCAGAAAAGGTACTTTCTTGGACATGTAAATTGTTATTATAGTTTTGTAATAGCCTTTAAAATAGTCATAAAATTTTGCCTAGAAATCCTAGTACTAAAAGTTTAATCTTAAAAAGAATCACAAAAGCACTCAAAGATTCACATACAAATTTATTCTTTAATGTTATTTATAATAATAAAACACTTACAGCAGCTTAATTTCATAACAACATTGAATTAACTCAATGGCAATAGGAGTCCTTAAAACCATGTTTTTGAAAATTGTTTAGTGACATGATTATAATACAAATTAGTAGATAAGCAAAGAAGATTAAAAGCAAAGAGTATTAGTTTAAGTTTTCCTGAGGGAAAATAGATTAAAATATTTCCAATAGTTATCTCTGATGATAAGCTTATGGGTTATTTTTATTCCTTTTATAATTTTCTGAAATTTCTAAATTTATCTTGTAAATTCATTTCTTGCATTTGTGTGATTTTTGTAATTAGAATAAAATATTAACTGTTATTTGAAAACATAAAGTAAGCACACAGAGCAACATGAAAACCTGAAAACTTGGCCAGATGTTCTTATTTGGTATTCTGCCTGCATGGGTCTAACTTTGAGTACATGCTGAGAAGAAGGAAGACAATGGAGCCATAGGGTCAACATATACCAATGCTCAATGAGTCTCCAAAGACTCAGCTTGGATGAGTCCCAAATATTCAGCTGTGTTATTAGAATTTAGCCTGTATCATAAAACCTCACAGGTTTATAATGTTGTAGATAAAATTTCACTGAATTGGAGAGATGAATGCAGGAAGTGCAATTGAACTCAGACTCAAATTTTCCTGCAGGTTTAAATTTATTTTTGCTATTATTACTTTTAAAGGTTGATGAAATAAGAACTTGAAATATTCATTAAATTATAACTTAGCATGTGCTTTCCTAAAACTTGTTTCTATTAAACCCAATTTCTTAGTTGCAAAATGAAGGTGATATTTTGTTTATTTCCCCTCTTGATAGAATTAATATGTGCTTTTTGTAAACATACCCCCACACACATACACATGCATATAATCACAAGGACCAAACAAATCAGCAACAAATAAGATTAAAAATTGATCAACAAAGATTGAACAAAGATTAAAGATTGATCCATACCCCACATTTTCTAGACATCTCTATGAAAATGCAAAAATATAAAGAAATAGCATTTAATAGCTCTTATAAATATTTTCATCTATTTCCTTTAAGCAAAACTTAATCAAACTAATATACTCTTTGGTTTTAATTTGCATAAAAATGCTTCTCTATAACTTGCTTTTATGATTAAATGTAACAAACAATTTTCCTTTTCAATAAAAAATAAATCTTTGTTACTAGTTTTAATACCTACATGTATTTTTATTGTATTGGTAAACTATAATTTATTTAGTTCATCCATTGCATGAGTTAACAGAAAAAGTTCATTCTTAAGAGGAAGACTTCCTCGAGAACTATTATGAAGATTGTTTAAACAAATGTGTACAAAAAAATTAGCACAATATCTGACACATAATGGCTAAAACACAAGTCTTTATATCTAGAAATGTATCCATAATCTTTTATAATATAGGATAGCATGCAGATGATCAGCTTGTAACATTTTCTGAATAGTAGCAATTTAAGCAGTTGTACTAGTGACACAAGTATAAGAGCCAAAGGCTGAATCTATTATATATTTTTCGAAAAATTGAAGGACTAGTTTATAGAAGACAGATTATGTCCTGTGTATAGTAAAAGGAAGTAAAAACCAAGATCATTAAGGGAAGTTACACAGGGAAACATGATAGCTCTGACATATAATGGTTCTGAAATATCTGTGGCTGAGTAAAATTTGCCTTAGCAATTCAACTTCTGGCTAAGATGGAGCGACAGAGAGCAGATTTTCCCTCCCGCATAAAATAATCAAGAAGCAAACAAAAAGTAAGAATCAATGTTTGAAAAAGAAGGTAAATTAGGCAATGAAGGAGAGTGATCACTGAGAGAGTAAAAACAAATGAGGTAAGCCCTTTGATTGCCCCAGCTTATTGCCTTCAGAGATAATAGACTGGTAAAACAAAAAAATGTCACAAGATAACAGGGGACTTTTAACACATGTAAAATAAAAGTATGTTACATTCAAAACACATAGGTCTGGAGGGGAAAACTAGAAGTACATTACTGTAAGGTTCTTATATATGAAGTGGTATAACATCGCTTGAAGGTAGACTGTGATAAGTTAAATGTGCATATTACAACTGCTAAAACAACTACATAAATTATAAACATTTATATCAAATATGCTATCAATGGAGATAAAGTGGAATCATACAAAATATTCAATCTATTCAGAAGACAGAAAAAAGAAAAAGGGGTCAAATAACAGATGGAACAAATAGAAAACAAATGCAAGATAATTGACTTAAATCTAACCACACGAAATTAAATTAAATGTGAAGAGTCTGAATTAAAAGACAGAGATCATCAATTTGGATAAAAATCAAGACCTACTCTACGCTGACTGCAGGAAAGGTAATTTAAAAATAAAGACACAAGTACATTACAAATAAAAAGATGGAAAAAGATACCATGCTAACATCAATCAAAAGAAAGCCAAAGTGGCTATAGAATATGAGAAAAATGTATTCTAGAGTAAAGGTTATTAACAGAGATAAGGAAGGTCATTTTATGATGATAAAACAGTCAGTTTATCAAGAGCACATGAAAATCCTAATTGGTTTTGCACCTAATAATAGAACTTCAAAATATATGAAACAAAAACTGGTAGAAATTTCGGGAGAAATAGATAAGTCCACAATTATGAATACTCCTTTCTCAGTAATTGATAGACAACACAGATCATTAGTAAGCATAAATAAGATTTGAACATCACCATCCAATTTGACCTAATTGACATTCATAGAACATTTCTACCCACAATGACAGAATACAATCTTTTCAAATGCACACAGAAGCTTTACCAAGATACACCATATTTTGAGGCATAAAACTAGTTCAATAAATTTAAGAGGATTCAAGTATTCAAAGTATATTCTCTGACCACAGTGGATTTAATTTAGATATCACTAATAGGAGGGTCTCGGGAAAGCCCCCAAGTATTGCAAAACAAAAGGTACACAAAAAATCAAAGCATTGTTGAGAGAAATTAAAGTGTTTCTAAAGAAATGGAGGGATATACTCTGTTACTGTGTTTTTGTATCAGAAAACTCAGTATGGTTGTTAATTCTTCCCTTATTAATTTATAGATTAAATGAAATCCTAATAAAAATCCCCAAAGACTTTTTTTTGTAGAAATTGACCAACTGATTCCAAAATTAATATAGAAATAGAAAAGATCCAGAATATACAAAACAATTTTGAAAAAGCATAAAGTTGAAGGACTAACACCACCTGAGGTCATGACTTATAATACATTTACAGTAATATAAACAGTGTGGAATTGAAGTCAGGGTAGACAGATCAATGGAACAGAATTAAGAGACCAAAAATAGATTCATACATTTACAAATAATTGTTTTGACTTTAAAAATGCAAAGGCAATTCTTTGAAGAATGATAGTGTTTTGAACAACTCATGCTAGAACAATTGGACATTCATATGCAAAAATGAACTTTAATCTCTCTCATACTATATGTAAAAAGTATATAAACATTTATCACATATCCTAAACTATAAAACTTCTTAGAAGAGCAGAATAAAAAATAAAAGAAGTAGACAAGCTTTGCTACCTTCTTTAGACAAAATATTTCTTAGATATAATTCCAAAAGCATTGTTATTAACTAAAAAATGATAAGTTGGATTTCATCAAAACTAAAACCTACTGTTCTGCAAAAGACACAGTTAAGAAAATGAAAAGGCAAGGCACAGACCCAGAGAAAATATTTGCAAATCATATATCGGATAAAAGATTTGTATATACTCTATATAAAGGACTATCAAAATACAACAATAAAAATAAAATTTCAATGGGCAAAGATTTAGTGGGAACTACACCGAAGGGGATATAGTAATACCATATAAGCCCATGGAAAGGTGCTCAATTTCATTAGCCATTAGGAAAACAGAAATTCAAATCAAAATGAGATATGATTATAAACCTATTAGAATGACTACAATTAAAAAGTCTGGACAAACATAGTGTTGACAAAGACATGGAGGAATTAAAGCTCTTGTACCCTGCTGGTAAGAATATATAACAGCCTCTTTAGAAAACAATTTGGTAGTTTCTTGCAAAGCTAAAAATGATCTACCATATGATCCAGCTATTTCACTCTGAGCTATTAACTCAAAAGAAACAAAATCATTTATAAGTACAGACTTGTACATAAAATTTCTTAACAACTTTTTGATAGCGAAAAACTAGAAACAACCCAGATGTCCATCAACAAATGAATAAAGAAAATGTAATCTAGCCATATAATGGAATATTACTCAATAATAAAAAGGAATAAACTATTGTTATATACAAAATATTTATGCTCTGTGAATGATGCAAGACTAAAACAATGTACTTACTTTATAATTTCTTTAACATGCAATGCTAGGAAATGCAGATTAATATATAATGAAAGAAAGCACATCAGTGGCTATCTGCAGGCTGTGGGGCTGTGAAAGAGTGATTACAAAAGGGCTCAAGGAAACTTGTGTGTGTCATTGACATATTCATTGTCTAGTGGTTATGGATTCATGGGTATATATTTATTTCAAAGCTTATCAAATTGTACACTTTGATATGCACAGTTAACTGCAATCAGTTATATCTCAGTAAAGCTGTTAAAACAAATGGATAAACACAAAACACTTCTTAGATGACAAAGTCTGTTCAAAGATATAATGGACAAATGCAGCATATTTAAGTAAATGCGTTAGACATAAATAAGATATGTGGTAAGATTATATAGTCCTTATGATATTTTCCAACAATTATATTCCATGATTATAGCCCCAGAGTAAACTCATTCTTATCATAAATTCTCAACATCTGTGGTCTGGATTTTCCTGTGGATGAGTTGTAAAATTATGTTGCCATTTCAGGAAGAGTGAAAATGGTTTTGATCTTATGATTCCAAAACATATGATTCAATCCAAATATATTTACTATGCAATGCAGCTTCTCATTTAAAATTGTGACAATGAAATGAAAAAAATAAAATGAAATACCTCATTAGGGAATCACCTGTCTATGTTCTTTGTATGACAAAACATAAGTGAGTTCCCTCTCTGTGAAAGTCCTAGGCTTTTGGCATCATCAAGCCACAAATATGGAGTGAATAATTTTTCTGGATGTTACATATCCCTGGCATATATTATTAGTGAATTGAATTAATAATTTTTGTGTGTTTACCACAGAAATGTGCCATGTGAAGGATATCTTCCGCATATTAGAAGTACATTATAGAAAAGAAATGAATTTTTAAAATTGCTAAGGAAAAACATGCAACACAATTTATACTTAAATGTGGTCTGTAGTTCATATAGCAAATTTACTTCTGGCAACAATGGTTGATTGGTCTCTTTTCTTTTAAGATTTCAAAGTTAAAAGCTCAGACTAAACCATACAAGTCTGCCAACATTTTCTAATGCCCTCAAACACTCAAGATTCCAACTCAACTGTAAAGCAGTATCAGCTGAATCTATAACAGGGAATTATTAGGTAGCTGTAGAAATTGTGCCGTCTATAGGGATTTAAATAATAGAAAACACCCTTCAGATGTAAGGTTGGAAATGGCTTGATTTATGTTAATGCTGTTGTGCATTTAGTGTTTTAGAAAAAGATTTTATTACTATCTAAAAGCAGCACTGTATTAAATCCACAAATTAGCTTCTGTTCTGTTGGAATCTAATTATCTTCACGTAGGGCAAGAGTCCAGCAAGCCAGGGGCAAAATCTTACCTTTCTAAATGGAGGCTTGACTAAGGAAAGTGATATACTGCTAAGCTGAACAGTATTTATTGCAGAGTCCACGTGAAACTGGGGTGAGGGGGATGAACACTACAAAATCATCTGATGCCAACTCAATGGTAGGCACAAAAGCCCAATTTCTCCTTGATATTTGGTATTACTTTCATCTTTCTTAGAATGTATTCAACAGGAATTCTTATTTCCCTGCTTTTTAAAATTCCTTTTAAGTACTCAGTTCTAAGTGAAAAACATATTCTAGTTGTCACTTCTTTTCAGGCTTTTATAAAGATCAAGTCTTCATCTTTTTTAAGCATAGCATGAGCTCACTGATTTAATAATTTTCATTTCTTTTATCTCTTACTTTTATGATCTATCATTTATCCTAGGTCATTCTTTAAAAACCCAAATTGTAGTGACCAGGAAAATGGAGAAAAGATGTGCTTGCAAAATGTCCGTACAGAAATAAACCAGACTAAGGCAACATTACTGAAGGAATGTTCTTTACCCAATACACTAGTCTTGATAGTTTGAAGTATTTGAAGGTAGGTAATAATCTAAACACATAATCTCATGAAAATAGCCAGAGGTCTTCTAGTTCCTAGGACACTATCAAAATAAAATAATTTATTGAATATGATTAAAACCACATTATGGGATTGATTTATCAAATTTGCTATAGAGTCAACTCAACGTGAGGGTAAAAAACAAAAATGTTGTATATTGGGGATCTTATATTATCATCCAATTCCTCCTAATTATTAGAACTGGCTCATATATTTAGGTGGGTGTGGAAAAGAGGATTTTCTTTATTCTTATTTTATTAATGAAATGAATACTTATTGTACATTTTCTGTGTGTTATATACTGTAGTAAGCACTAGGGGTACAATGGTGAACAAGGCATGAATGTTATCTTTCTTGTGAAGATGAGTATAGTGGGAAAAAAAGATTAAATAAAATCATGGAAAATTTTAATAAGTGCTATGAATTACAAAACAAGATGCTGCAATATATAGTACTAGGGAGAGAGCCTACTTTAGAAAGAGTGTTTAGGGAAATGCCTTTTGAGGAAGTGAAGGAAGTGATATCTAAGCTAAAGACTTATTGGTGATAAGGAGCTGGAAGAGTGATAAGGACGGGAAGAGCAATATAATGAGAGAAGACACAATTTCAAAGATACTTAGTGGGTTTAGTGCACTGAAGAAACTGAAAGAAGACCATGAGTTTGATGAGTTATGTCCTGAGGAGAGGATGAGGGAGTGGAAGGAGATGATAAAAATTGGGCTAGGAGCAGATGCCAGACCACGTGTGCTTGGATATATCTATTTATCTATACTCGGTCCTGACTTTTCTAGCCCTCATTATATGTTCTACTGAGATATTGGTCCTTATTATCAGCTCCTTTATCAGTATTTGCAAATGGTGACACAAACATAATCTCAAGGAAGCAATTTAATCTACATTCACAAGTAATTGTTCACTTTAAGAAAACAGTCTTTTTCTTAGCTATATAGTTGTGAAAGTGTTGGAGAGAAGCGGCACTCATTGGGACGAGGAGACTGATGATTGCTGGCAGAAAATTTATTGGGAAGCTCTCCAAACAGAGGGGGCGTCATGAATTTATACAGTGTATCTATAGGCGGGAAAATGCTTAGCCAGTGGGAGGGGGTTGAGGCCCAAGGGCCAAAAGGGAAGTGTAGAGGCAAATTTCTTCCCTTGTATAGCTAGGGGGCGTGGGCTAGGGGTAGTGAATTTTAGAGATGCGGGAGGGTTGGTGGTGCCATGTGGCTCCTTTGTCTATATTTGTGAGGAAATGAGCTCTATCTGAGCACATAGGCTATGGCTTGTTCAACCAATCATGAAGGCTCTGGATGGGGGGCTGCTTTATGTCATGGGAATGCAAGTCACTGTTTGTTAACTATTGTAAATCTTGTGATCAGTTAATCATTATAAACCTTGTAAGGGAAAAACCTCTAACAGAAAGCTTATTTTTGCACAATTTCTTCTGCACATTTACTTCAAAAACTTTGCAGGTTCCCTCTCTATTAGTACCAGGCACCTTCAAAGAAATAAAAGGCCTTTGAAGGGGTGAATGAAACTAGGAGGAAATAGTAGCAAGTACCCATTTCCTCCACCTTTTTGCAGCCATTCCTTCACCCTTGGCCCCAAGATGAAAACTCTCAAGGACCCACTTAACAAATGCCTTAAGTGGACATGATGACAATGCCTCCCTTTGTTGTATTGTTCACCATTTTCCTGTATTGCAGATGGTCAGAAGACTGAGATTTGGTCTCAGGAAGCCTCTTGATGAAATGGATTTTATGCTAGCTACAGTAGCCTCAGCCTATGTCCAAAGTTGAGAGCCAAAACTCTGCATATGTGGAGGTAATGGATGGTGGTGGTAGTCTTAGTTTTCATTGCTTTATTGCTCTTGAGATTTCCAGGGTGAAGTAAGGTCTTTCTTGTAAGGATTCAAGTAATTAATCTAAATTAGGGAAGTTGTTTAATAAAAAAGAATGTTCTGGGGTTAAGGAGAGGGAAAAACAGGTGTAATGGGGGACATTTTCAGGACTTGGAAATCATCCCGAATGACATTACAATGACAGATACAGGCCATTATATATTATATCCAGCCATAACCTACAGAGTTAAATGGGAGAGAGCGTAAACTACAATGTATAGTATAATCCATGCTTAGTGGCAATGCTCCAAAGTGTGTTTATCAATTGCAATGAATGTACCACACTGATGAAAAACGTTGCTAATGTGGAAAAATGTGGGAGGTGTGGGGAGTGAGGCATTTGGGAATCCCCTATATATTCTCTGTAGCATTTATGTAATTGAAGTATCTTTTAAAAAATAAAAAAGAGAAAAAAAGAAAAGAAAAGAAGAATGGGTGGCTGTTTGGAATGTTTTGAACAATACAAAATTATCTTTTGATTCATGATATCAAAGTCAGGATATACTTGATTTAGCTTGTTTTCTACCTGGTCCGAAAAGAGAAAAATTCTCAAAAATAAATGCAGCCTGTTTCTTTTATTCTTCCAATAACAAGGTCATCATAAACAAAGGTTTAAGATATGTGCACTACATCTCACTTCACTTTATTCTTTCATCAGAAACCATGCTGCCAGTTATTCATAAAGAAAAATGGCAATTCTTTCTCTTTCCATGGCACTGAAACTTGTTTCCAATTCCTGTGACTATCTCACATCTCTGTCACTATATTGTGCCACAAATTAACAAAGGGACTTCAGAGCTTATAAAACAACTCTGCCGTGGCAAAATAACCCTTCTTAGTAAGAAAATAAACAATAAAAATTAAACAACAACAACCAATGTGTGGTGGTTTAGAGTTATATACCCCAGGAAAAAATGTTATTAATCTTAATCTGTTTCTGTGGGTGTGAGCCCATTCTACATAGGAGTTTTTGATGGGATTACTTGGGTTAAGGTGTGGCCTGACTGAATTAGGATGGATCCTAATCCTGTTACTGGGGGTCTTATAGAAAAAAGCTACAGACAGAGAAGACACAGGAATGTCAATGGAACCCAGAAGAGAAAGGAGAAGACAGTACCATGTGTATTGACATGTGGCAAAAAAAACAGGGACTGGGGATGGTAGGCAACTGAATTCAGAATGCCACATTCTTCTGGGAGAATCACGTTACTAATGCCTTGTTTTTTGGACTTCTCCTATCCTTGAAACCATGAGCCAATAAAATTCCTGTTAAGCCAACCCACTGTGTGGTATTTATTTTAGAAGCAGGAAAACTAAAACAGAAAGTAATAATTTGTTTTGTGTACTCTCCACCCTTTTCTATTAAATTTAAAAACTTAATCCAAAAATAGAGATTCAATTAGATAGAAATATATCATTTAACTCAGATGAATATCTATAAATATCTATAGATACCCCCTCATATTTGACTATCACTCATATATGTATCCTGTATATATGTAAGCTGTAGTTTTAAAAGGAAATTTTAAAAAAATGCAACAGAACCTGTATTCTTATTGCTCATGCAAGTATAGGTATGAACTCATTACTAATTCTACTATAACAAAATCTACTGTTATTACTAGCCTCACTCCCACTGCTATAGTTAAAACTTATAAAAGTCTTAATATCTGTCAAGCACTGTTCTAAGTGCTTTGCCTATAAATTTTGTATTTAGCATTCACAACAATATTATAAGATAAGTACTATTATTATATGTATTTTTGAAACAATGAAACTGAGGTATATATTAAGCAACTTACCCAAGTAGTGCTTTTAAAAGGTTATGAACTGGGGACTTAACAGAGGCATTATGAACTCAGAGCCCACTGTTTAAATCATTACACTATGGCTGCCTTCAATTCACAATAGAATGCAAAGGTGGTGTAAATAGAATACAAAAGAATATATACAACAGAAACTGATGAACATAGCTGAAGGAAGTAATAAAACTAGGAGAAGATTAAGCCACTTATTCATGGATATTTAATACTAATCTTTTTCATGCTACATGTATTTTATAAATTACCTATGATTTAATACAAAATACATAAAATCTATCTTTTTAAATATCAGCTACTTAAATGATTTTTCAACTCATTCTTATTTGAATGAATATTTTTGCTGGAGGACAAAACACACTTGTACAAATGATTTTCAATATTAAAAAATGTTTCTCTATTTCACTAAGATATAAAATATTAGTTATTTATTAGGTTTGGTTTGCCACTTATTGCACAAATGTAATAACTAAATAATGGTTTACTATTAAATAAAATAAATTAGATAAATTAAGTAAATAAATAATGTTGATTTAAATGCAAAGTTCTATTGGGATTCAAGATAAATAGGACATGACTAATTCTTCATACAACTTACTATATACTTGAAATAATACATATATATGAAACTAGTATAACTTATAATATAACATATACCATAAAAAGGATGAAAATAAGTTGAGATGGAAGTTTAATGGTTGATCCTTGTTCTATCCTACCCAGTATTATTTCAGTTACATATCATGGAATTCATAAGTTCCAAGATATATATTTGAATGACATCCCACTGAGGTGATAGGCTCCTTATTTTTATTATCTTCTCTGTGAGGTAGGGTTTTACTTTATTTAGACTTTATGTTTGAAGAACATTTTTACCAGATACAGAAGTCAATGTTAGAGTTTTTCTTTTAAAAATGTTGTTCTACTGTCTTCTGGCCTCCATGGCTTCTGATGAGAAGTCTGCAGTCAATATAACTTTTGCTTCCTTATTTGCAAATATCATTTTTCTCTGGATATTTTCAGGATTTTTTCTATATCTTTGATTTTCAGAAGACTATGATGAGTCTAGGAGTATTTTCCTTCATATTTCCTTCATATGGGGTTTTTTGAATTTCTGCAATGTCTCTCACCATACATGAGTAGTTTTAGCCATATGATCCCATTATCACTTACCTTTCTTTCTGGAACTCCAATTACACATTTTAAGGCATGCAAATATTGTTCCACAGATTCCCTGAAGCTCCATTAATTTTATATATATTAATTATAGATACAGCTATTGATAAATATCTAAATATTCCTGTTCTCCAGATTGGGAAATTTCTACTGATCTACCTTCAAGCTTACTAAATTTACTCATTAATCTCCAATTGGTCTTATGCCGATCTACTGATGTTTTTAAAGATGATCTTTATTTTTCAGTTCTAGGATTTCCAGTAGGATCTTTTTTATAGTTTGCATTTCTTTGTTATTGCCTATCTTTTTATTCATTATAAACATAAGTCCCTAGTCTTGATGAGCATAGTTATATTAGCTAAGGTAAAGAATTTTTCTGATAATTCCAAGATCTAGGTTATCTTGAGGTTGGCCTCCATTGATTATCTTTTCCTTTGCTAATGGGCTACATTTTCCAGTATTTTGTAGGAAAAGTAATTTTGAATTATAATTTGGTAATTGTGTATGTTATGCTATGGAGAATCTGGATTGTGCTCTCTTCCTCTGAATATTATTATTGTTCTTTTTTAAAGCAAGGTTTTAGCTTCTTTAGAATCAGCTCAAATCTTACTCAATTAATTTTTCCTACCTGGGCTTTTTTGGGGGGTCTTCATCATGCATATGCAATACAGTAGGCAGTCAGAAATTACAGCATAGTTTCTATCCTCATCACTCTTTTGTGGAAGCAAAGCTCTGGGCTCTGTCCCATGGTTCATTAGGTAAAGAAAATAACAAGTATTTAATCTGAATTTTAGCTGCCTTTGCTGTGCTCTAACTGCAGTCGACTCTAAGGGTAAATCCACAGCAATACATTGATTCAAATACAAATTTAGTGTATACATGTCAAATATCAGGATCTATCATTTATTCATTACTTTATGCAATATCTATTTTGTGCATTTCCTGCCATATTCAATTTGCTTTGTTAGGTGATAGAAACAGATTTGATTCAGTGAAGGCATATGGTAATAGGTGAAGATAAAATATAAAGGATTAAGTACCACTGTATAACAGAATAATACTGACAGGAAATCTTCAGATTGCAAATTCTTCCTTGCACAAATTTTCAGTTTTTCCTAAAATTGTCCCAGTCAGTCTGTACCGTGGTTTAGTTCAATTATGAACCAAAAATTCTTATTCTAGAATAATATAGCAGCTTTATTCTGATTGTGATGCCTGCATTACCAGATGTTTTCACTTTTGATGATGGAGAATGTTGTAATTTTATGGAAATTTCCAAGCAAAGGAACCATAACAAGGAAAATTACCAAGTACTAGGCCAAGCAACTTTGGTATCATAACAGTGAATGATTTTAGACTTGTTATTATAAAGATATAATGAAAATTACCACTAGAAATAATTTATAATTGGAGAAATGTTGATTATATTAAACAGTCTTTATTAATATCTAAAGCTAATGGTGGTTTAAAAATATTGGCTTCAAAAATATTGCCAGAGGCACATCTTATTGAGATCAATCTAAATTAGTTTGGTAGGATTTTGAAAATTAGCTTCTTTTGCAGAAATTACTACTGGACACTACTTAACAAGGGCATTTTTTTTTCCAGTTACCAACCTCCCTTACCCAATTTTCACTCCTTCAATAAGATTTTGTTGTTGGTGTAGAACGTTTATTTATTTTTTTCCACAAAACACCCAAAGTGTAGGTCAGTGGGAAATAATTTTAATCAAAGAATTTTACATTTTCTTCCCATGAATCCTGCTTTATATTAGGAAATGACATTGTGTTACAAGAAAATATTTAAAATATCTCAAACACAAAAGCCAAGATGAGGTGAAATAAACGATTTCCTCAGAAATATCTACTCCAGTGCCCGCAGCACACAAGAGAGGAGAGTGAAAACAAGTAACTAAGAATCCCCTGTTCACATATTTCAAAAGAATTGGAGAGGAGAAGAAATGGGATGGATATGGTGATATGAAAAGAAATGGATGTTAGCAGCACTGTTTCAATAATCAATCTATTTTCAATGAAAGATCCTCTCTTATATGCAGAAAATTCTGACCAAGCCTAAACTTTAGGATAGTTTTTACGCTGAAATTAGAAAACACCTTAACAATGGAAGTAGCTCTTTCACCTGTTCATAAAAAGAACCTCTTTTCCATCAACCACTGATGTGAAAATAAGCCTGAAATTGTGTCAAAAGCTGTCACAGTAGCCCTTCCATTTCTTTCATGAAAGCTTCATACACATCATCCTTAGTTTGCATTAAATATCTTGTGGGCATACTCAATTAGAATAATGTTTTTAGAAATTTAGGAAATAATTCAACAAATAGAGAGCAGAGAAAGGAAGATGGTGATTATAAATATAATTACAATATTTAAAGGGAGCAACATATCCTCTTTTGGAAATATCACATTGATATGCTTTCATTTTTCTGTGATCTTTTCCATCAAATACGGCTATTCACTTAAGGAGATGAATATTCCAGAAAATGGTAGAAATAGGGTAAAAGTGAGAAAGAACCTTTCACTTTGATCAACTTCCAAAGGTTTGTATTTCTTCCATTTGTGTATATGTTTACAGAATAATGAAATAACTTTTAGATAATTATTTAAAATGAGCAAATTCATGAGACTTTTTTAAACAAATCAATTTTATTGATACATTTCAGTAAACATATAATTCATCCAAAGTGTACAATCAGTGGTATTTGCTATAATCACATAGTTGTGCATTCATCACTTCAATCATTATTAGAGCATTTTCATTATTTCAGTAATACTAATAGTAAACAAAAAACAGACAAACAAACAAACAAGAAAATTCCTCACCTCTCAATCTCTCTATACTTCCCCCACTGTACATAGCTGCTGTTTCTGGCTATTCTATCCAAAGTGTATAATCAATGGCTTTCAGTATAATAACAAAGTTATACATTCATCATCTTAAAAATTTTAGAATGATTTCTTTACCATGAGACATTTTGAATGGCCATCTTTTCAACCGAATTTTCATGAGAAAGTTTAAACCTATTAGATTTAAAATCACATTTTACTTTCATTTCCAAGGAATAGGATAATTTTTTCCTTCAATCATTTTACCTTCTGCAACTTTCTGGGGAGCTCTGATTTTAGGTGTAAATAAAAGTTACCTAAGAGTGTAGAATATGGTTTCAACAGGTATTTTAATACTATTAATATTTCTCCCATAATAAACATATTACGGTGTCTGTATTGATTTCTTTCCCAGGATTTTATTATAAAATATCTGCACCTCTATATTAGAAGTTGTATAGCCCTCACTATGACATGAGATTATATAATTTATCGTTTTAATTTTTTCCGTTGCAAACTAAATATGCCTATGAGGGTACTGAAAGTGAGAATTGATTTCCTAGAAATAGTTCAGATGGTGGATTGCCATGTCAATGTGTATCAACTAAACAAAAGTCATATAAGTTTAGCTGATTTTATGCCCACACCTTTTAGATGTCTCTCTTGCCAATTGCACATTGCTATAAATCTAACAGCAGGGAACTAAAAGAACCACAAGTTCTCCATACAATGAGTTAAGAATTATCACATTGCATTGGGAGAGTGAATTTATAGCCTGCCCAACAAATAAATGACATTTACTACATGTTCATAGTGAAATAAAAGCTGGGGGATTTGTGGCTGAACACGTATTTGCATACATATGCATATGTTATCTGTAGTGCACAAACACATATCCCTAAGAATAGAGTGAAAAAGGCAGCTACCAATAGTGCATTATTTGTGGAGTATAAGAAATTTTTTGCACCGAGATTTATTTCTCATTGGATTGTCACTACTATAGTGTTTTGGTTCGGTTTTTTTTGTTTTGTTTTTTGTCTATCTATTTTAAATTACTAAATGCAGCAAGTCCACATTAAAATGTACTTGGAAACACAATGCCACATTTATGGTTTCTAGGTAACAATAATGCACTTGCATTATTTTCTCCACCTGGGTGAAAAGAGGAACTGAAGGGAAAAATGACATATGACAAATTTAACAAAAATCAAATGTTTCCCAAGAGCAAACTGAAAACCATTATTTGTATATCTATGTCTATATCTACATCTATTTATATTTATCTAGATACCAATACAGATACAGATATATGCCATTCCTAGATATACTTGCTGACTAGGAAAAAACAAATTGTAAAGAAAATGAGCAAGCATTCAAAATAAGAGCAAATGTTATACTCTGGCACGCAAAGATAGGTCATCCCCCCGCCACTCCCCACCTACATTTTACTTTGGAGGCAAGGATTTTAAGTTCCCATGGCACAAGTGAAGTTGTTATTGCTTCCCATTTTAATTTAGAGCAAATTTCAAGAACTCAGGAAGGCCCAGTAGCTGTTTAATATGTTTATGCCACAGGCAGCTGGAGCAGTTCAAGAAGGGCAATTAGAAGGACGTTTTTGTATGATAGCTTGGGCCAAAATTGGTCAGCTTTGAAGAACTGCTCCATTTTGATAATAATAATTACACACAAAAAGAAATCTTTTGAACATAAACAGCTTTATAGGTGACATTTAATTTTATAGTTCTTATGCTGAACAATGTATGAAAGGGGTACTTAACCATTTTTGTGCCAAGACCTCTTTGGCTGTCTGATGAAGCCTATGGACTTTTTCTCAGACTAATGTTTTATAGCACAAAATTAAATACATAGGATTGTAGAGGAAGTCAATTATATCTAAATATAATTATAAAATATTTTTAAAAACACAAATTAGAGATATATATGTACTTCTTTATTAACATTAAATAATATCTAGCATCAGATCTAATAAGTACTGTATTTTTGAAGTAGTAAGAAGTATAAATTAACCTGCAAATTGAAGTACAACATCTATAATATATGACAATATCTGTGATTCCTACTGGTGACAGAATCACAGAGACTGTTAGTCTTACTAGTTTGTTGCTGTCATTCATAATAAAAGGAAATATTAAGTTTCTGCTAGAAGTTAATTAGTAAAGAGGTAATATTTTTCCCATTGAAGACCATGGTGTCTCTAAATTCTATCCAAAAATCTCTCAATAAAAATTCCTGGTTTTTGCCAAGTTATTGTTTAAATTCTGTTAGATTTTACAAAGCACTTTTACTGAGTGCTTACTATGTAACAGGAACTATAGTATGTACTATAAAACATTATCTTGCTCAATTTTTACAACAATTCTCTAAGGTAGGAATTAGTATTTCTACTTAGTAGTAGAAATAAGTGCCTACTCTAACTATCTAAATGACAAAACAAAGGGGCCAATCAAAGATTTTAAAATGCAATATTTCATCCCTTCTCCATACCTTCCTCTTTAGACATAAGGAAACAATTTTCCTATCTCTATTTTACAGAATAAATACAGACAAATAGCCATTGTGACTTGTAGAAAAAGAATCAGAACTAGAACTCAGAGCTTCAGCATCCCATTTTGGAGTTCTCTCCACAAAACCATACCACCATCTGGTGATAGTTGCAATCCAAGAAACTATTCTTTCTAAATAGCCCCATGATAGAGTGCCAATCCTCTGAAAACTTTCACTTTTATAGAGGTTTGCTCAAGAGATAATTAAAACAACTCCTCCTTGGAAGAAGTCAGTGATGAGGGAAATTATATTCATCTGCTGACTAGAGACAATAAAAGGATTACACAGCTTGAGCAAAAGTCAAAGAAGAGTAGAAAAAATGTTGGCTTCCGAGAACCAAGTTCAGCCAACTAAACCTTGCTGCAGTTTTAAATAGAATCCCCCAAACAGAGTGAGGAAAAGAATGAAAAAAAAAAAAAAGATCTAAATCTCACCCGAGTCTCAGAATTGGTCTTGTAATCAAAACTTCATAGCACAGAGGTGCCGGTATTAACTGATTAAGTATGCAATCAATGCAGATGATGATAGGGGTTTCAAAACACTGAATTCAGAAAAAATTAGGAAATGTAAGAATGCTAGGAGTTGCACTGTGCTGGGAACTTGTACCATCAAGAAATTTTACAGCAATCTATGCTACAACTTAGTAAGAAGTGACTGAGTTGCAGATTTGAATGGATGGAAACAACTTCTGACCTAGAGCATTAGAAAAGACTTCGTAAAAGGTTTGGCATTTGATGTAAACCAGCGAAGGTTGGGAAAGATTCTATTATGAAGAGATAGACAGTTTAGGAGAATTTAGATAATACTGCACATGAAAGTATTTTAAATGTTTCATATCAGGAAATCTTAACCCATTCTGGAAGGATTTAGAGCAATAGAGTAGAAGAAGAAGATTTTTTTGTAATGAAAATTTCAATAGCAGTCTGGGAGAGTGGATAGGAAAGAAAATTTGATAGGGGTTAGAAAATACTAAGAAAGAAATTAGAAAATAACAATTAGTAAAAAAAAATTGACCTATGAAAGTGTTTTTTGAATGGAATAAGGATTCCAATTCTGGAAACAGAATTTTTATGTCTTGGAAAAACTGCATGTGGGGTTGAAAGGAGAGACAGCAGTCAAGGAGGACATCAACATATCTAATTTAGTTAATATGGTAAGTGACAAAGACATTTCCTGAGATAAGCAATGGGTAAGAAGAGCAGTTAAGGTAGTACTATTATTATTAACAAGGATTTGGGAATATGGTCTTAGACTTCAGAGGAGGTGCTAGAATCAGTGATAGTGATTTTTTCAGGTATAATCATATAGATAAAAGCCAGAGTTATATGAATGGATAATATTGCAAAGGAAGAGAACAGAGAATAAGGAAGAAAATGGATCCAATGACAAAAATAGAGGGAATGCCTTTAATTAAGATTGGGCAAAGAAAGGGATGCCAGTAAACATACTAGCAACAAACATGGAAAAGGTTTTAAGTAAATGTTGAAGTAATGAATGGATGTTTGAAATTTGGAGAGGAGACATGAAGAGAGATAGGAAGACAAGTATAATAAAGTGTTGCTATGGAACTAAAGCTGAAATGAGTCTCACGAAGATGCTGCCAAACAGTTTATACATTTTTATAAGAATGAGCCTAAAAAGAGACTGTTGTCTATTCGGGCAAATTAAAGGTAACTATTTTCCTTTTAGAGATCAATTAATGGGGGCAGAATAAGATTGGAGTACTTGAAGAATGAGTGGAAGATGAGAAATTGGAAACAGGAAAGGTATATTTTAAGTTTTGAGAATGGTTTTAGTTAAAGATAAAAGTATGATACTTGAATGAGAAGCAAGGTTAAGAAACTATTTTTAGGATACAGAAGAATTGAATATTTTTATTGACCCTTTGTAGTGACAAGAGATAAAAGCAGACGAAAAATATGGGAAACTTAATTGGGCAAAATCTCAGAGGAGAAAAGAGGCCTAGAACTGAGGGCAGAAATATAGGGTCATGTGCAAAGAAGTATAAAAATAAGATTTCTATGGAAAGAGGAATGTATTAAGCCCATATTCTACCTCTGAGGAATAGGTTTAATTGACTCCTTGATGGTAATAAGAGATCGGGGGAGAAATGAAGGCAGCAAGCTGACAAAATTGCATAAAAGTCAAACGTCCCAAAGATACACAAAAGAATACTTTCTGCAATGTTCTAATCTAGGGTTCTACTGACCTTCCAGTGGCAAACCAGTGATGCAATTCTGAGTCACAAACACTTGTTTTACTTTTGTTGTTATATATGTCAGTGGAAAAAAATGATAAGGCAGGTACTATGCTCAAGGATCAAGTTTTTCTTCATCTTTCCTAATCTGTTTATACAGGTCCATAGCTGCAATACAGTATATGCAGACTAAGATATGTGCTCTATAGTCCACTAATTGTTGTTTAATGTTTCCATTATCTCAAGCTACAAAATATTTCCAAGCTTAAGTAACACTATTATTAAATCTTTATAAATAATCTATTTTAAAATTTTCAGATTATACATTTATTTATACTTATATATTTATAGTATATTTCTTGTTCCAAAGTTTCACAAATGATCAGTTTCACAACTGGTCAATGGAATATTGAAGTTACTAAAAATGATTCTGAGGAAATCGTTAGTCTTCTGAGTGGGGAAGCAAAAATATGATTAGAGGACTGGGTAAAATAGTGAAAAAAATATGTTTCAAAGAAAGAGAAAATATGTCAAAAGGAGAGTACAAAATTATTATCAAGCAATATAAAAGGCCCAGCCCAGATTGAAAGCATAAAAGTGTTAGCAGATAAAATCATCTGTCAAGCAATAGTAATTAACACATACTGCATTGTATACCTACTGACATCCTCATTGCAGTAGACAACTACTAGAACTCTACCCACTCCCCTCACTCCCCCTCATTTTTGGTGTTTGTTTTGGAAACTATTCCTTGTCTATTTCAATGGTGAGAATTGAGGGGTTCCCATTACTCAGGTCCTGGCAAGCACAGTCCTCTATTTGCCTTGCTTCACTGATTGGCCAGAGACGGACAAAAAACTTGGCAGAGTTCTTCTCCAAACGTGAATTGGGAGGTGGTGGAGAGGGTTGCTTTTGGACTCCTTCTTATCAATGAAAAAAACCTTATCAGTGATATATGGCTGGTCAGAGAGAATCTTGGGGGTGTAGAGCCGAGGTTTCAGTCCTTGAGGTTTTCAGAGCTTCTCTGCTTTCTGTAAAGTGAACTTCTTCTTTTTCTTTTTTTAACAGCCCCAATATATCTTCATATTTTAAGTTATTTTGAGTTAGGTCATTTGTCACTTAGAATTGGAAGAACCTTCACTAATACTGTAACTAAAATCAACATTTTTTATTGTTTGGAATTTAGCTTTAGTTTATTTTGCCTGGGTCTTATGGAAAAATAAATAATTAAATCCAGCAAGCTCTAATTCAGTGTTTATGCTAATTAGGGTATATTAAGGTTAATATTTGATATGGCATAGATAATCTTCTAAATTAAAAAATGATCAAGAAGATTGTAGAAGTAATATTTTATCCAAGAAAACTATTTTCAAATAGTCTTTAATCAAACTATGTGCCAATTACAAGTGATGTTTGATGTTTTATTATAATATGTCACACTGAACACCTACGTGGAAATCAGCCTGTATTTTTGCTGGGAGTTGTTTTGAAACAAAAGAATCATTTATTTTTGCTGTTGTTATGCATGATGAATGCATTCTTATTTTAAAATCACCAGACAATATTCATTAAGTTTGAATTTCTGTTGATGCACACACAGTCCAATATGAGTGTTCTGCCCAGATATAACCACTATTTTAAATTTTAATTTTATACTTCCAAATGATGTCCTCTCCATTTACATATCCTTATAAAAATATATAGAACTAAGTGTTTTGATAAATTTTATAAATTTGTTTTTCTATATGTATTTTAATTAAAATGTAGCATTTTATGTATCATTCAGGCCTTTTCACTCAATATTTTTGGAAAATTTCCCATGGAAGCAGACATAAAATTGTCATCCTTTTAAATGGTCTGTCATTTTCTATGATATAAAAACATTATCGTATAAATAACCAATTTGGGAGTTGATGAAAAGTCTCCTTATTTTTGCTTTTACTGCCAAAACCAAACTTATCAGCCTTTTTCTTGTCCCTGGGTCCCCTGCTACTCTCATTTTCTAGCTCTTCTACCATGATCAACATCACATGGGGCCAGTATTCCATGAAGTACATAGACACATACACACGTGCACACAGATATGCACATACACATACTATAAACTGAAAGAAACATAAAAACTGTAATGTTAGGAAAGTTAATAATTGTCTAAAAGAACCAAGCAAATAGGCAAGCAAACAAAAAATTGATAAACTTTGTAAACAAGATTTGACTGAACTGGTGGATAATTATTATTTCTTGATGTTCTCCTAAAAGTAAGACTTGCACAAATATTATCTAAAGATAAAGTTATCTCAGGTATGATGGTATCTAAGGAAAGAAGATAGCTAAATAAATCAAATGCTTTTCAGTTATGCTAAAACAAACGTTCAAACTCAGCCAGTGCACATGTTGCTTGTCTCTTACACTCTCCAAAAGTATTGGTTATTGGTCTAGCTGTTGTTTTGATAGCAGATAGTCAATGTGAGCAACAATAGAACCAAGTCATAGCTGATAAACAGAGAAGTTAAATAACTAAGAAGTGGTGACCATGGCAACAAGGAAAAGATGATATTCCAGAAAGTTGAAAATATCTGCTGTTGGTATTACTCAAATGTGATTTGTTAAGCAGGGCACTTTGGAAACAGTTAAGAGGCATTCTCTTGCCAGACTTGAAGTCTCTGCCATTCACTGAAGTAGAGCAGGTGGTAAATTTAAAAGGTGGTGCTTCATTCTCCAGGCAATCACCTCCCTCCTCCAGTACAATCCATTGTCAACAATATAAAAGGGTTGGATAGGAAAAGCATATGACAGCATCTCTGTGGCTAAATGTCATTGAAAACCTTGGTTTCCACCTGCATGGACAGGCTTGTGTACAATATAAGTGAAGAATAAAAATGGCTAAATTGATGGAATGAAATATCCTACAGAGTGACAAAGAAGAATTTTGACAGCTTGCTGAAATTAAAAGGAAAGAGTCATTTTACATTTTTTCCACTCTGGAAAAATTATTTAGCAAATTTATCTAAACCAAGGCAATAAACAGAAGTCCAGAATACTTTTTTCTAAAATCCAGATAATATGTTCTGCACATATTAAACAAAATAAATCATCTAGGAATCTATTATACTTATGAGAAATAAAACCTATCATTTATGTTCTCCTGTTTCAGATTTAAACTATTCTGTGTTACAGAGCTTGTATTCTAAAGCAAAGCATTTTATGAACCGAACAGATGGCTCTGTTAATATATCATAGTCAAGTTATTTAAACTCATAACATTGTTTATGCAGATGTGATCTTAAATGCACCTCAATAAGGATATGAATAGCATATTTTAATTATATCTAATGAAATGTCAGAAAGCTGTACATTACCCAGAGACATGTGAAGTAAAATTAGTCTTAGAGTTTTTATAAACATAAATTATCTATATAAGAAATATTTGATGTTTATTACACAAATTCAGATTTATTAAACCAAAACAAAAAGGATATCAGTACTCAAAACTTAAATACAAGTATTTTAAGAACAAATGAAAAAGTTGGCATTCTTTCTCTTTCATCCAAAAGCTTTATCTTTCTCTTCTTCAGAAGCATATACCATAACTACCAAGCAGGAGTGCAGTAAAAAGTTATCAAGTTCAAAAAAATATCAAATATGAAAATCAACTCCAAAAAATAAAAAGAAATTATTTAAATAATTAGAAAGTAATTTTAAAAAGAGTGTTCCTTAAATTACATTTTGTTATTCACTATAAACAGTAGCAACTGATAGATATGATAAAACCTGGATTTTAGTCTCTCTGAAAATTTAAGAAATAATATCCGTGACATATGGTCTACTAATTCTGACAAATTTTACAAACAAAATAGATGAATTTATTATAATGGCTTAGTCTACCTTGGAATCTTGCCTATCAGCTGAAAACCACTGCCTTTCAAGAGGCTGCTTCTTGTATGTACTGCTGTAGAGGGTGTGCTAATAGAGATGCTTGATGTTCCCTGCGTTCTTTATCTGCCTTGAAGATACATTTAGTGATGTGGGGCTTAGTCTTTCCTACTTTTCTGTAAAGTGGATCAGATGAATCATAACTACATATGCATACAAGAACTGAGAATTTAAAAAAATATATATTTTACTGAAGTGTATAATTCATACATGAACATGCATAAACAATAAGTGTACAGTAAAGATTGTGAACTTACAAAATAAACATACATAACATCATACAGGGGTTTCACATATCACCCCTCCACCAACACTTTGCATTGTTTTGAAACGTTGGTTAAAAATTATGCAAGAGCATTGCTAAAATATTACTACACACTACAGTCCCTATCTTCCATTTGGTGTATTTTCCCCCAATTCACCCTATTTTTAAAAAATATATTTTTATTACAGAGGTTGTGAACTTGCAAAACAATCATACACATGTGTAGAATTCCAATATAATACCCCTTCACCAACACACCACTCAGTGGTAGAACATTTGTTAGATTATGAGATAATATCATCAGACTATTACCACCAACCATGGTCAATAGCATACATTTGGCACACTTTTTCCATACACCTCCATTATCAACATGGTACATCTTTGGCAATGATGCAAGAATATTATAGTATTGCTGTTAACCACAGTCTACAGGTCAATTGTAGTTTTCCCATGCTTCTCCACATTCCCACCACCCTGCAATAGTGATGTACATCTGCTCTAGCTCACAGAAGGCCACTCTTGCATTTGTACCCTCAGCCACAATTCTCATCCACCTCTGCTTTCACTGTGTTATTCAGTCCCTAGATTATTCTTTAGCTTTCTTTCAATTGACAGTTACTTCCCCATACTACCCTTTTCAGCCACAATCCCATTTATAAACCAGTTGCTACTCACTATAATGTGTTACCATCAACTCTATCCATTTCCACACTTTTACAGTCAAGTTAATTAAAGCTTCTACATACGTTAAACATCAGTAGTTCTTCGCAGCCCTCCTCGTATCTCCTAATAGCCTAGACTCTAGGTTTTAACTCCGTGTGTTTATTCTTTGTATTTAGTTCATATTAATGAGACCATACAATATTTGTCATTTTTTGTCTGGCTTATTTTGTTTAATACAATGTCTTCAAGATTCATCCATGTTATCACATGTGTCCCAATTTCATTTCCTCTTACTGCAACATAGTATTCTATAATATGTATATACCACATTTTGTTTATCCATTCATTGGTTGATGGACACTTGGGTTGTTTCCATCTTTTGGCAATTGTGAATAACACCACTATGAACATCGGTGTGCAGATGTCTGTTGGTGTCATAGTTTTCAGTTCTTCTGGATATATTCCTAGTAGAGGAACTGCTGGATCATATAGCAGTTCTATATTTAGCTTCCTGTCTTCCACAGAGGCTGCACCATTTTACACTCCCACCAACAGTGAAGGAGTGTTCCTATTTCTCCACATCCTCTCCAGCACTTATTGTTTTCTGTTTTTTTAATAATGGCCATTCTATGCAGTGTTAGATGATATCTCATTGTTGTTTTAATTTGCATTTCCCTAATAGCTAGTGATGTGGAACATTTTTTCATGTGTTTTTTTGGCCATTTGTATTTCCTCTTTGGAAAAATGTCTATGTAAAACTTTTGCCCATTTTTAAATTGGATTGCTTGCTCTTTTATTGTTGAGTTGCAGGATCTCTTTAAATAGAATGGAAATCAAACCCTTATCAGATATGTGGTTTCCAAATATTTTCTCCCATTGAGTGGGCTGCCTATTCACCTTTGCTTTTGGTGTAAGGTTTAAGAATCCACCATCTACCACCAGGTCTTGAAGATGTTTCCCTACATTTTCTTCTAGGAGCTTTATTGTTCTTGCTTTTCTATTTAGGTCTTTGATCTATTTTGAGGTAATTTTTGTATAAGGTGCAAGATAGGGGTCTTCTTTCTTTCTTTGGCTATGGATATCCAGTTCTCCCAGCATCATTTGTTGAATAAATTGTTCTTTCCTAGTTAGGTGGGTTTTTTGTCAAAAATCACTTGGCCATAGATGTGAGGGTCTGTTTCTGAACCATCAATTTGGTTCCATTGGTCTATGTGTCTATCTTTATGCAATACCATGCTGTTTTTATCACTGTAGCTAGGTAATATGATTTAAAGTCTGGAAGTGAGAGTCCTCCAACTTCACTTTTCCATTTTAAGATGTTTCTGGCTATTTGGGGCCTCTTACCCTTCCAAATAAATCTGATAATTGTGTTTTCCATTTGTTCAAAAAATGCTGTGGAATTTTTATTGGGATTGTACTGAATCTGTATATCATTTTGGGTAGAATTGACATCTTAATGATATTTAGTCTTCCAATCCATGGGCATGGAATGTTCTTCCAATAATTTCTCTTTTTCTTAGTCAGTCTAGCTAAGGGTTTTTCAATTTTGTTAATCTTCTTGAAGAAACAACTTTCTGGTTTTGTTAATTTTCCCTATTTTTTTTTCAATTTCATTTATTTCAGCTCTGATCTTTGTTATTTCATTCCTTCTACTTGCTTTGGGATTAGTTTGCTGTTTTTTTCTAGTTCCTCCAGCTGTGTATAGTTAGATCATTGATTTGAGCTCTTTCTACTTTTTTAAAGTAAGCATTGAGAGCTATACATTTTCCTTTCAATACTGCCTTTGCTGCATCTCATAGGTTCTGATATGTTGTATCCTCATTGTCATTCATCTCGAGATATTTATTGATTTCTCTTGAAATTTCATCCTTGAGCCCCTGATTATTTAAGTGTGCGTTGTTCAATCTCCATAAATATGTGAATTTTCCCTTTTTCTGCTGCTTGTTGATTTCCAACATATGGGCTATCCTGGAGGACTCTCTCTCCTATCTTTTCTTTTCAGACTGTAGCACGCCCTTTAGTATTTCTTGCAAGGCCAGTCTTTTTGTTATAAACTCTTGCAGTTTCTGATTCTCTGTGAATATCCTAATTTCTTCCTCATTTTTGAAAGATAATCTTGCCAGATAATCTTGGCTGGTTGTTTTTCTCTTGCAGTATCTTAAATATATCATACCACTGCCTTCTTGTCTCCATGGTTTCTGATGAGAAATCTTGTTGGGTATCCCTTACATGTTATGCATTGCCTTTCTCTTGCTGTTCTCAGAATTCTCTCTTTGTCTTTAGCCTTTGACATTCAAATTAGTATGTGTCTCAGAGTTGGTCTATTCAGATTTATTCAGATGGGAGTACATTGTGCTTCTTGGACATGTATATCTCTTTCCTTCAATAGGGTTGGGAAATTTTCCACTATTAGTTCTTCAAATATTCCTTCTGCCCCTTTTCCCTTCCCTTCTCCTTCTGGAACACCCATGACATGTATGCTTGCATGTCTCTTGCTGTCATTTAGTTCCCTGAGACCCTGTTAAATTTTTTACATTCTTTTCTTCATCTGTTCTTTTGTATGTTCACCTTTGGAGGCCATGTCTTTGAGCTCACCAATCCTTTCTTCTGCTTCATCAAATCTGCTGTTATATGCCTCCAGTGTATTTTTACTTTCATTTATTGCACATTTCATTCCCATAAGGTCTGCTGTTTTTCTATGTATGCTTTCAAATTCTTCTCTGTCTTCCTCAATGTCTTCTTAATATCCTTAATCTCTTTAGCCATCTCATTGAATTCAGTAAGGAGATTTGTTTGAACATCTATGATTAGTTGTCTCAACTCCTTTATGTCATCTGCAGGTTTATCTTGATCCTTTAACTGGGCCATATCTTCTTGTTTCTTGGTATGAATTGTAATCTTTTGTTGGGGTTTTTGCATCTGGCTTGCTAGATGTATTTATTTTGGGTGCAGTTTCTCCCTTTAGTTTAGGGCTTTCTTGTCTTTTCTTCCTTGTTGGTTCTGTAGTAAGAGCCAAGGATGTAGTTGTTGCTGTAAGCTATAAAGCCTGAAGCTACCTACTTTGCCCCAGGTAGGATGATGCTTTTCCCACCTTTCTCCTCTGTCAGGGGTAGGGACAAATGTGCAGTCATGTATAATAATCCAAGTTGGGCAGGACAAGACTGTCTGTAGTTGCCCAGACAGACTGATAAAGCTTCACATCCCTTCTTCCCCTACCTTGGGAAGAGATGGAGTTATAGTTGTGGGCAGCAATCTATGCTGCGTGGGTCCAAAATGACCATAGTTGCTCAGGTAAACAGATGTAGCACCAGACCCCCTCCCTGCTGGGGGTGGGAATGGACCCTCTGGAGTGCCCAACAATCTAATCTGTGTGGGCCAAATACACCTACAGTTGTCCTGAAAAGCTGAGGGAGTTCTGTACCTTTAGGGGTTGGGACCAGAACAACCAATCCCCAACAGTTCAGTCCCTGTAAGCCTACCATTGCCCAGAGTGGCTGAGGAAGCACTAAACCCATCCCCCCCATCCTATTTGGTTGTGGGGGTGGTTCTACAGGTGCCCAATAGTTTAGTCCCTTTAGGCTGAGAATACCTGCCATTGCCTGTAGAGGCTGAGGAAGCACCAGTCCCCTCCTATCCTGTTATGGCATGGGGTTGGATCCACAGGCATCCAACAGTTCAGTTCCTATAGGCCGAAAGTACCCATTGTTGTCCAGGAGGCTGTGGTGACACCAGACCCCTCCTATCCTATTGGGGGTGGGGGTTGATCCATAGGCATCCAACAGTTCAATCCCTGCAGGCCGAATGTGTCTGCCATTGCCCAGAAAGGCTGTGGAAACACCAGCCCCCTCCTTTCCTATTGGGGCATGAGGTTGGATCCACAAGTACCCACCAGTCCAGGCTGTGTGGGCCCAAAGCACTGCAGTTACCCAGAGAGGCTGGGCAAACTCAGTCTATCTCTTGTCCTATTGGGGATGGGGTGGAGCCCAGGTGCCCAACGGTTGGGTTTGTGCAGGCCAAAAGTGCCTGAAGTTGCCCTGAGAGCCAGAGCCGGAGACAGCACCAACCCCCTCCTATCCTATGGAGGGACAGAGGTGGAGATGGACTCAAAGGCACTCAACAAACCAGTTTGTATGGGCTGAAATCTTCTGCCATTGCCCAGAGAGGCTGAGGACTCCCAGCATCTCTCCTGTCCTATTGGGCTGTGGGCATGCAGCTCCAGGTGACCGACTATTCAGTCTGTGCCAGCGGACAGCACTTGCAGTTGCCTGGAAAGTCTGGTGCAGGTCCTGCCATCTTCCTCTCTGCTGGAGGTGGGGCTGGAGCGGAGGCTAGGGATGCAGTCCGATCTTGGTTGAAAGAAGCCAGTCCCTAACTTCACTGGATTTTTAGTCAGCCAGGCTTCCTCTCATGCGGGGTGGGGTGGGGGGGTGGGGTGGGGGTGGAGCAAAGTCAAAATGGTGGCTACCGGACTCGTTCCAACTTGGACAGGCTCAAACCCTAGCTGTTTCTAGGATTATACTTTAGCCAGCCGAGTCCACTAATCAGTAGCTGAGGTCGGTGGACAACTGTCACTTCCTCCACCTTTATGGAAAATTGAACTTCTAACTCCAGCCACGGAATAGCTCCTGAGGCAGCTTGCACCACTAAAGTAGGATGGGCACTGACCTCTGCGGTGTGGCTTGCAGTTTCCTTAGAGAGATGGTGCAGGTCCCCACAGTTTCCTCACTGCCAGAGGTGGGGCTGGGGTTTAGGTTTGACCTGCAATCTGACCTGGGTAGAAAGAAGCCCGTCCTTAGCAGTACCATGATTTTCAATCAGCCCTGTTTCCCCTCAGGCTGGTGGCAGAGTAAAAATGGCGGCTACTGGCCTTCTGACCTGGACAGTCTCAAAGTTTAGTTGTTCCTAGGATTATACTTTAGCCTGCTGAATTTACTAGTCAGTAGCTGAAATCGGTGCCATGCCTGTCTTCCTTCCCTGTTTTTGGGAAATGGAGCTTCCAACTCCGGCCACAGAATAGTTCCCGAGGCATCTTGAGCCATGAGCACCGACCTCTGTGGTGTGGAGTGCTCTACTCAGGAATTCTCTCTGCAGATGAGCAGTCTCTTCATTCCATGTTTTCAAGGATGTTCCAGGATACTCTTCTGGTTTCCTAGGCCCCCCAAACAGGTGCTTTAGGTAGCTCTGGGTGATTACTAACTGCCCTGTAGCAAGAGCTGACTCCAGGAACTCCTTACTCTGCTGCCATCTTGGCTTCCCCCCATCAGAACTGAAAATTTTGCTATTTCTTAGCCATTATGTATATTTATATTCTCTCTCTCTCTCTCTTTATATATATATACACACACACACACTCTACATATACAAATATATAATTATTTAAATATAATATATACTGAATTATATATAGTGGCAGGCATTGTATTAAGTAATATATTTAAATATACAATATGATACATAATATAATATTTATAAACTCAGTGAGTACAGTGCTTGCCACATACAGTACTATATAAGGACAATATAAGTTATAAGTTCTGGCTATTGTTACTATATATACAATTCAAATCCACATTACTTTTCTCTATCTTATGTTCTTCTGAGACATGTTTCTTTGTTGCAATATTTGTTTCCTTATTTTATATTGTCTTTTATATTTTCAACACTCTGGACAAGACTAAGAATGGCTCCAAAAAATGATGAGGAAAGCTATTAATAATAAAAGCAAGAAGTCTAAAAAAAGTGTATTTCAATTCTTAAATGGCTTTACTAGTTAATTGTTCTGAAGTTTATATTCTTTCTTTGGTTGCTGTATCATCAAATGATATCACATTTTTAATTCTCAAAGTTTCTATTGAAAGTATTTTTCATAAGCTTTGAAAAGAAAAATAATATGCAGGTGTACTCTGAGGTAAAGTAAAAGGGCAGCTGATGTCCTATTAATCATTTTAGTGATGACTGAAAGATGTTAAGATATATGGCAAGAAGAAAGTAATTCACAGATTGACACAATAGATTGTGCAAATATCACCTGGAAGGAAAAAATTCATAATATACTCTAACTCTAAAAATTGAAACTAACATTTGTGAGTAAAAATCACAGCTGTGAGAGCCACATTAAAGGATGACCTTGCTGGTTGGTAGAAATGATCAACAGGAGAATGGACAGCCTTGGCATGTTTAAATACTCTGTCAACGAGACATGGAAGCACAGATTGGAAAACTACTAGAAAATGGTAACCTAGAAAGAAGTCAAGCATAGTATGGCCTGACTGTGATGGACTTGTACTGCTTTTGTGGTCTATTATAATCCTGAGACTGTAATGAAAAAATGTGGTATCATTAATTTTAGGTGTCAATTTGGCTAGGGTATAGTATTCAGTGTTATAATAAACAACTAGTCTCTATGCTGCTGTGAGGGCATTTTGTAGACATGGTTAACAACTATAATCCATTGACTTTGGGTAAAAAAGATTACCCTCAAAAATGTGGGAAGGCCCCATCAAATTAGGTGAAGACCTTAAGACCAAAAATTGAAGTTTCATGGAGAAGAAGAAATTCTAACTCAAAGCTGCAGCATAAAAATCTTACCTGAGTTTCCAGCCTGCCAACCTGCCCTGACCTGCCAGTCCCCATTACTATGTGAGCCAAATCCTTAAAATAAATTTCTTTAAATATGCATAAATATATACACATTCATATATATAAACACACACATATATACACCAATGATATACATATATGTATATATGTATCCTATTGATTCTGTTTCTCTGAAGAACCTTCAGTGATACAGATTTTGCTACTGAGATTGTTTCTATGGGAACTTAAGGATGAGCTTTCTGCATTGGTTCTAGAGTTTCTGGAATTGGTAACTGGTTCTCTAATTTGATTAGATTTAAAAGTACTAATGATTCCATTTTCAGTGATAAAAAGAGCACTGATAGTTGATGGTATGATGTGGTAATAGAGATATGCAAAATATCTCTTATGGATACTCTGCATTAAATAACTATAAAAGGCAAGTTTCTGTGTGACCATGTATTTGATAACTTAGGATATTTTGTCAAACTAATGAGTATAATGAGATTGGCTGGTTGCTTATAACAGCCCTGCAAAAAGTGAGGAAAGAAAAGCATGAACACAGAAATTTAAGATTCCCCCAAGTTCTGCATAAATGACCTGAGTATTTCTACATCTGTCCTGAAAAAATTCATTTGTCCTATAGCTGCAGAGCTGAAATTCTGAGAACCAAATCCAGTGTCATCCTGAGAGAGGTTGAATTACAACACAAACTGCATTCTAAACATCACAGGGTATATGCTATTAGAGGGGGTACAATGATTTGGAATGAATGGAATCCTAAAATTTGGAATGGAATGTATGGGCAGAACTTGAAAAGGTGGGGACATTGAATCCCTAAATTCTGAAGAGTCTTTTTTGCCAATAGGAGCAACCCTTCCACCCCTGTCTGAAAGTACCCTTGCTTTGAGGAAATGACTTCCCTGAAGTAGTTGATTTGCGATTTGCAACACATTTATGATTTTCCTTGGGGACCCACCCCCACCAAACCTCTTGCTTTTAGATCTATAACTCAACTCAAGGCCCAATAGTCCTGAAAGCTGAGGTACAAAGTGTGACCCAAGAGTAATTGTGCTATACTCCAAAAAAACTGCATGACTTTTCCAATTTACACAGACAGAAATCAGGGGTATATTTGTGGGAGTGGATATTAAGGGTATGGAATAAATGTGGAAGGAACAAAGTTGGATCAGGCAGAATTTATTCATCTGGGCCCATTAAGCAGAGATTCTGAATTCAGTGTTTAAGCTTGAAGGGTTAGAAAAGGTCTGTGTTTGTTTTTTTTGCTGAAACACGAAACAAAAGATGGCCTACACTAAATGAAGTTGAAATGCTAGATTGCCTTGATGTCACATATAGGACAAAATATAAAGGCTAAGGGAAATTAGGATGTTGGAGTGGATTTCTCATGTTAGACCAACTTACTTATTTTGGAGGGTTCAGAGGACTCATCCTTTAACATGGCAATGAGAAATAAATTTTTGAGAGGATTTTCACCCCCCTTGAAGAGCTATGTTGTCACTCTTCTTCGTAGGTCAGAAATTAAACTGAAAACTGCTGCCACTGAACTGGGATCAGTGAAGATAACTGGATCCTGGGGTGGCAGGTGCCAAGTGACAGCACTTAATCACCAAAGACCATCTGGTTATGGTTACTGCAATGGACAGAGGAAACAAAGCAGTAGTTTGAAAAATGTGACCTGTGGAAACCTTCTGCATTTGCTAGTTGATCATGGTGTCCCTAGAAGAGAAATAGATGGGCAATCTAATAAATTCTTACTGGATCTCTCTAAGTGAAAGTGTTCTAGGTCAAGTGAATCACCAAAACCAGAGAGTCACAGTCCTCAATAAATTCCCAGACATGAGCAAACATACTGACATGGAGCCCTATGATTTTATGGAATGCTTGGTCTCCTTGAGGAAGGACCCCACTATACAGCACCAAAATTTATACTGTTAATTTTTCTCCAAGCCTTACCTAAAAGAATTATGGCTTTTCATTGTTGTGCCTATGCATTACATAAAAGGAAAGAATCAGATTTTCAGGGATTATCTGACCCTAGCTCTGAAATGGGGACTAATTCTAGGCAACGCAACACATCAATGTGGTGCACCATAGTCGGATTTTTAGAGGTTGGGTAATCAGTGGAGTTTTATCTCAGATCCATCTCACAGTCGGCCCAATAGATCCCTGAACCCATCCTATACTTATCTCCTCAGCTCTAGAATGCATAACTGAAATAGATATACTCAGCAAATGGGAGAATGCTTACCTTGGTCCCATAACGTGTGGAGTCAAAGTTATTAGAGTAGTAAGGTCCAAATGGAAGCCACTAAAGTGTCCTCTATCTAGTAAAATAGTAAACCAAAACAATAGCACATTCCTTGAGGAAGTGCAGAGATTAATGCAACCATTAAGGACCTGAAGGATGCAGGGGTGGTGATTCCTACCACATCCCCATTCAACTCTCCTATTTTGCCTGTGTGGAAAATGAAGTATCTTGGAGCATGACAATGGATTATCATAAATTTACCCAGATGGAGACTCCAATTTTAGTTGCTGTTCCAGATATGGTACTATAGGTTGAGCAAATTAACACATCTCCTGGTTTCTAGTATGCAGATTTTGATCTGGTAAATACTTTTTTTCTCAATAACTGTTAA